>CM036754.1:12458366-12720866 GCA_020796225.1 Arion vulgaris
GTATATTGATCGATGGTCATTGATTCATCAAAAAGGGAGTAGACACTGTGACATCACATGCATGGAAGCTTCTTCTTCTTCTTCTTCAAACCCTCTATATTGACCACTCTTTGTAATTTGTATGTGATCTGAGCCTTAGAGGGATTATCCGTTGTGCCAGTTATGCACCTACAAGTAGGCCAGCACATCCGATTTCTGCGATGATTTTTATTTACTAGGGTAGCTTCCATATGCCCCTACATCAGTAGCCTCTTTCGACATGTCGTGTAGGTCGCAGTGGTACTATTCTTTGCTTCCTTTGTGGGTCCCATCACCACACAGGCGATATATGGAAACCATAGGAAAGGATTCATAACTTTAATTTGGCTGAAATCGGATACACGTGTCCTAAACGTGTAGAAGTCTTATGTGTTTAGGGGCCTACCAAACCAATGTGCAACGTATACGCGTTCTTGGCAAAGATCAAACATATCACATAGAGTGATTCAAATTGGTCGTAAAGAACGAACGCAAAGAAGAAGAAGAAGAAGATAACTTTAACTATTCATTATTTAGTGGAACCGACAGGGGCATTAGAAGGTGAGGTTGAGCTGGAGTCTGATGTTATGTACTATAGAAGACTGTCGTAACTGGACAGCAGTGGAATACAAGCAAGATAACATCATCGTCATCAACAGGTGCCGTGCCGGCTGATGTGGGCGATCATGGATCTCCACAAGATAACAATCTTTCATAAGCAATGATGGTATTGATTTATTGATTTATTTATTGGACCATCATAATTGCATTTCGGTGAGTAACCATGTGTGCTCCGATCTCTTTATTGCACAGCAGAAAGTTCTCAGCGGTAGTTCACAAACTCTGAAGTACCGACGATGGTCTCTCTTTTGTTATTGAAAAGAGGTAACAATTTTGTAGGAATTACATTTTTAAATCTCTTCTAATGAACTTTTCCTGGGCAGCTGATTTGCAGCCTGATATTCTCAATTTGTAGCTACCAGTGGTTCTTTTATGAGCTCAACTTTGAATACGGAATCAACGTATTATCGTTTGTCTCCGATAGGACTAGGAACTTGGTCTCACCTATAGGGATCAGGGATCTCGAGATAAATATCTCGATGGCTCCACGAGGGAGCGAACAGAGTACCTTTGAAACGAGAGGCAAGCACCTAACATTTACGCCACAGAGACTGCTCTGATGGCAGTGAAAACAATTGTTTATAGACAATTGGTGTCTTCTGACAGCAAGTGGTGTCTTCTGACAACAAGTGGTGTCTTCTGACAACAAGTGGTGTCTTCTGACAGCCGGTGGTGTCTTCTGGAGAAATGTGTGTGTTCTGGCAGCAACTAGTTTCGTCTGAGAACAGGTAGTATCTTCTCACAGCAATTGCTGCCCTCTTACAGCAAGTAGTATCTTCTCACAGCAATTTCTGCCCTCTTACAGCAGGTAGCATCTTCTCACAGCAATTGGTGCCCTCTTACAGCAAGTAGTATCTTCTCACAGCAATTTCTGCCCTCTTACAGCAGGTAGCATCTTCTCACAGCAATTGCTGCCCTCTTACAGCAAGTAGTATCTTCTCACAGCAATTTCTGCCCTCTTACAGCAGGTAGCATCTTCTCACAGCAATTGGTGCCCTCTTACAGCAGGTAGTATCTTCTCACAGCAATTGGTGCCCTCTTACAGCAATTAGTATCTTCTCACAGCAATTGCTGCCCTCTTACAGCAAGTAGTATCTTCTGACAGCAATTGCTGCCCTCTTACAGCAAGTAGTATCTTCTCACAGCAATTGGTGCCCTCTTACAGCAGGTAGTATCTTCTCACAGCAATTGGTACCCTCTTACAGCAAGTAGTATCTTCTCACAGCAATTTCTGCCCTCTTACAGCAGGTAGCATCTTCTCACAGCAATTGGTGCCCTCTTACAGCAAGTAGTATCTTCTCACAGCAATTTCTGCCCTCTTACAGCAGGTAGCATCTTCTCACAGCAATTGCTGCCCTCTTACAGCAAGTAGTATCTTCTCACAGCAATTTCTGCCCTCTTACAGCAGGTAGCATCTTCTCACAGCAATTGCTGCCCTCTTACAGCAAGTAGTATCTTCTCACAGCAATTGGTGCCCTCTTACAGCAAGTAGTATCTTCTCACAGCAATTGCTGCCCTCTTACAGCAGGTAGCATCTTCTCACAGCAATTGGTGCCCTCTTACAGCAGGTAGTATCTTCTCACAGCAATTGGTGCCCTCTTACAGCAATTAGTATCTTCTCACAGCAATTGCTGCCCTCTTACAGCAAGTAGTATCTTCTGACAGCAATTGCTGCCCTCTTACAGCAAGTAGTATCTTCTCACAGCAATTGGTGCCCTCTTACAGCAGGTAGTATCTTCTCACAGCAATTGGTGCCCTCTTACAGCAAGTAGTATCTTCTCACAGCAATTTCTGCCCTCTTACAGCAGGTAGCATCTTCTCACAGCAATTGGTGCCCTCTTACAGCAAGTAGTATCTTCTCACAGCAATTTCTGCCCTCTTACAGCAGGTAGCATCTTCTCACAGCAATTGCTGCCCTCTTACAGCAAGTAGTATCTTCTCACAGCAATTTCTGCCCTCTTACAGCAGGTAGCATCTTCTCACAGCAATTGCTGCCCTCTTACAGCAAGTAGTATCTTCTCACATCAATTGCTGCCCTCTTACAGCAGGTAGCATCTTCTCACAGCAATTGGTGCCCTCTTACAGCAGGTAGTATCTTCTCACAGCAATTGGTGCCCTCTTACAGCAATTAGTATCTTCTCACAGCAATTGCTGCCCTCTTACAGCAAGAAATGTCTTCTGACAGCAATTGCTGCCCTCTTACAGCAAGTAGTATCTTCTGACAGCTGGTGGTGCCCTCTTACAGCAAGAAGCATCTTCTCACAGCAATTGGTGCCCTCTTACAGCAGGTAGCATCTTCTCACAGCAATTGGTGCCCTGTTACAGCAAGTAGTATCTTCTCACAGCAATTGGTGCCCTCTTACAGCAAGTAGTATCTTCTCACAGCAATTGGTGCCCTCTTACAGCAAGTAGTATCTTCTCACAGCAATTGCTGCCCTCTTACAGCAGGTAGCATCTTCTCACAGCAATTGGTGCCCTCTTACAGCAGGTAGTATCTTCTCACAGCAATTGGTGCCCTCTTACAGCAAGTAGTATCTTCTGACAGCAATTGCTGCCCTCTTACAGCAAGTAGTATCTTCTCACAGCAATTGGTGCCCTCTTACAGCAGGTAGTATCTTCTCACAGCAATTGGTGCCCTCTTACAGCAAGTAGTATCTTCTCACAGCAATTTCTGCCCTCTTACAGCAAGAAATGTCTTCTCACAGCAATTGCTGCCCTCTTACAGCAAGTAGTATCTTCTGACAGCAATTGGTGCCCTCTTACAGTAAGAAGCATCTTCTCACAGCAATTGGTGCCCTCTTACAGCAGGTAGCATCTTCTCACAGCAATTGGTGCCCTCTTACAGCAAGTAGTATCTTCTCACAGCAATTGGTGCCCTCTTACAGCAAGTAGTATCTTCTCACAGCAATTGGTGCCCTCTTACAGCAAGTAGTATCTTCTGACAGCAATTGCTGCCCTCTTACAGCAAGTAGTATCTTCTCACAGCAATTGGTGCCCTCTTACAGCAGGTAGTATCTTCTCACAGCAATTGGTGCCCTCTTACAGCAAGTAGTATCTTCTCACAGCAATTTCTGCCCTCTTACAGCAAGAAATGTCTTCTCACAGCAATTGCTGCCCTCTTACAGCAAGTAGTATCTTCTGACAGCAATTGGTGCCCTCTTACAGTAAGAAGCATCTTCTCACAGCAATTGGTGCCCTCTTACAGCAGGTAGCATCTTCTCACAGCAATTGGTGCCCTCTTACAGCAAGTAGTATCTTCTCACAGCAATTGGTGCCCTCTTACAGCAAGTAGTATCTTCTCACAGCAATTGGTGCCCTCTTACATCAAGTAGTATCTTCTCACAGCAATTGGTGCCCTCTTACAGCAAGAAATGTCTTCTGACACCCATAAGTGTTGTCTGTAGTTGTCTGTAGTTGTCTGTAGTTGTCTGTAGTTGTCCCACAAACCTGTATATCTTCTTCTAAGTATGAGATCAATAAATTGATAAAGCTATGTTATTTATGTATGTCGTAATATTATTTACCTGTAACAGGTAACATTTCCCTTGTTTATTTCTGGTGTGTTGATCATTTTTGCAGCATTCTTCCCAGGACTGACATTTTTTTGTTTTTTTTGGGGAATGATTTTTCTGTTTTCTTTCTAAGTTGTTTAAGCTTCCCACATCAACAACAGTTATCGGTGGGCGTGTCCTCATGTCAGTTAACAACCCAATAGTATGTGTTCTATAGTGTATGTGTATGTGCTCAGATATGTGTCTGTGTATTACAGAGTTCGTGTGTGTATGTGTGTGCATATATTATCGTGTCCATATATCTGTCTGTGTGTGTACGTGGATATATGTATGTGTGTGTATGTGTGCTATTATGTATGCGTGTGTATGTTTGTATGTATAGTTGTGTGGGCTCAATTGTGTGTGTTTTGAGCTCGTGTATGTTTCAGCTCTTGTGTGTACGTGTTTATGTTATCGTATACATGTGTGTGTGTGTGTGTGCCCGTGTGTGCTTGAACTCTTGTGTGTGTGTGTGTCATCGTGTCCATGTGTTTGTATGTGCTCGTGTGAGTGTGTGTGGTGGTGGAAGGTGTGCCATCGAGTGTGTGTGATCGAGCCGCGGGTGTGTGTGTGTATATATTCGAATGTGTGTGCATGTCATTGTGTCCGTGCATAAGTATACCATCCTGTCTGTGTATATCTATGTACTTATGTGTGTGTGTATATATTATTGCATACAATAAGGTAATAAAATGTGTTTGTGTGTTTGTGTGCTTGCTCTAATTTGAATCTACATTGAGTTCAGTTTTTATTGTTATTCCTCTTGTTTTCTGTTCATTTTTTCGATCCAGAAGCACTTGAGCTTTCAGCTCTACGGTTCGGTGCCACGAACACCGTAAATCTGAAAAACCTGTGTCTTTTCTGCCAGCCCGCGGAATTGAACCGCACTCACAGTGGGGCTTGTCACCCTTCGTCCAACGTGCTGTTCATTGAGACCGGACATTACTATTTCTTCGTCTTCTTCTTCTTCTACTTTGTTGGTGCTGAAAACGTCCTTTATTACGTTGCAACACAATTTGCAGAGGTACTGCGATATCTATATGCTTCGACCCGACATATATTTTTATAACAGCACTTTATGCCCGGGTTTGCCTTCCTTCTTTGATCCCTACTGGCTATCTGCTGCCTTGTAGGTCGGCTGGGGACAGTCAAAGGCTAACGGAGAGCGAACCCAGTAAACGCTGGTTGAAATCGGACATGTCGCCGAAGGACAAGCACTAGAGCTCCAAATGGTACTGAAGATGTGACGTAAAAAACGGTCTTGGGAAAGGATGTGTATATATCACAATAAGAATGATAAAATGACATCAAAGAACGAACGAGAGAGAGAGAGAGAGAGAGAGAGAGATAGAGAGAGAGAGAGAGAGAGATCCCTACTGGCTTAGTCACCAGCTCTACCACTTGAAGGTGAAATAGGGACTTGGTCAATTCTGGTTCACTGACCTCTTTCAATTCATTCACTGTGGATATCCTGATCAACCGTTGTAGATAGATTACAGACTTGATAGAGTATGAACTTGGTCAGTTGTGTTCTTGTAGATAGATTACAGACTTGATAGATTATGAACTTGGTCAGTTGTGTTCTTGTAGATAGATTATGAACTTGGTCAGTAAGTGTTCTTGTAAATAATGAACTTGATCAATAAGTGTTCTTGTAGATAGATTATGAACTTGGTCAGTAAGTGTTCTTGTTGATAGAGTATGGACTTAGTAGTGCTGTTGTGGGTAAGTGCCCACAGCGTGAGATTGAAAATAAAAAAGAAAAGAAGAAATAACAGTGTATAAGAGAGGAAATTTTGCCCAGACAGCTACTTCCCAGCCTGCACTTCTCGATGTTGAACTGCCAAGGGTTCTTTTATGCGCTCAACTTGAACACGGAACCGACTTTTTACTGTCCATCTCCGATATGACTAGGAACTCGATCTCACCTACACTGAGATCAGTGAGCTCTGGAAAAATACCGTGATCTCTCCATATGGAAGCGAACTGAGTTCTCTTGGAACAAGAGGCGCGCACCTAACGTCTACGCCACAGAGACTTCAGAATCTCTGATATTTCTCTCTCTAACGCAGGTTAAACATCCATCCTAGGTATGCTAGCGGAGGAGGGTAATCATTCTGAAAATGCCAGTGCATTTCCACATCTCGATGTGTGTCTATCATGTCATGACATTCATAGTTTACACAACAGACAACTAATGACTCTACATTAGAGACACATTCTATAACAAACAAAGCGCTACAGTTTAGTAATGTTATACCTCCAAGCTGGTAGGAAATGAGGATTTCAGCAAATATATTTACTAACAAAGAACAAAACTATGTTAAGATGTGCATAAATGTTTAGAAATGTGAACGAGAACGAGAGAGAGAAAGAAAGAACTAACTATACAAATACAAGGGGTTGCTGGTAGTGCTTGCTAAGATATATATAGAGAGAGAAAGACAGGAGGATGCTAGTAGTACTTGCTAAGAGAGAGAGAGAGAGAAAGAGGGTGCTGGTAGTGCTTGCTGAGAGAGAGAGAGAGAGAGAGAGAGAAGAGGGTGCTGGTAGTGCTTGCTGAGAGAGAGAGAGAGAGAGAGAGAGAGAGAGAGAGAGAGAGAGAGAGAGAGAAAGACAGGAGGATGCTAGTAGTGCTTGCTAAGATTTCCAACTCAAACATATGGCTCCACTATCATGTACTCTTGTTCTGTCCGTACATGCAGTATCGGTTGAAATGTCACATTCTTCTGTTCGATTCCATAAAATAGGAATCGGAAATTCAATAAATATCGTCAGCAACTATGTCGCACTTTGTGAGGCGTAGGGGCAACATTCCAGTGCATAACGTAATGCTCCAGGGTTTAACTTATGTAATAACTGCACTTTTGTTTATGTTGAGTCTATGTTATTGTTTCTTGTGATCAGACGAGACAACAAATAGATACTTAGATAACAGAGTTTCAGGGATATCAAAGAAGTTCAAGAGATTGTTGATAGTAAAGTTGAGTCCGACGACTCTCGGATATGCTAGCATCTTTTATGTTATTACAGTTACAACATTTTCCCTTCCTTGAGGCCATTACCTTGTGATGGTGGGGAAGCTTGCGTGTTCCAATGATGAAATTCACTATGAAGACGGGAACATAAGTCCCTGGCAGGGCCACCCAGACCGGGCAGGTCACTGAGGAGGGACTAGACTAAATATGTCTTCCTGATCCACTAGGTTGTGGGTGTGGTTTGGTACTAACAATCATCATCATCATCAAGGTGCGTATCCTTTATAGGACGTTGCTCTCTTTGCAGCACATCTGAAATTCACTCAGTCTCTTGCCAGTTCACCCACTTCGTCGATGGTCATGTTCATGGTTTCTTTAATATCTTGTAGCCATCTTCTTCTTGGTCTGCCTCTGCGTCCTGGGACCCTGCCCTCTAGTATACTAACAATCACATCCTGTTAAAAAAAAAGACGTAACGTTACGAAAACAGCAGCAAAAATATTACTTATTCACAGACAAGAATGGCTACCAGAGTCATTAAATCATATGACTAGAAGTGGGGAAAGACGAAAGGAAACTACTTTCATGAGGACTGAAGTCTTGAATCCCAAAACCAAATCTATGTTCTGGAATATAAGAACGATGTACGAAGCAGGAAAACTTTAGCAGATAAAAATGCATAGTTTACATATGTTGGGGATTAGCGAGAGTATGTAGACAGGTAATGGAAGAGGTACCACTATAACAGGTGAAACAGTTCTCTTTTCTGGGCGTGATGATGACCAACACCAAGATGGAGTAGCAGTCATCCTAAGAAAAGAACACAACTAAATGTAGCGGTCGAGGAGGAATGTTTGCAGCCCCTACCACCTAGTCACAGTTTACATCAAATTAAGACAAACAGGACAACAGGCAAATATTCAAAAGAGATTCGATGTAGATAGACTCAAAGACACTGAAGTAAAAGATAATTGTATACCGCAGATTAAGAACAGCTTCCAGTTCCTAGAAAGTTAGACAAATATAGATGAAACAGAACACAACATAATTAAAACATGGGACAACATAGCATCTATATATAGCTATAGCAGCATATCTTGTATCGTTTGAGAAAAGCAAGAATGGATAACACCAGCAACATGGAAAATAATAGGCAACAGAAGAAAGCTAAATAAGAAACTTTTAGAAGCAAAGTCTGAAAGACTGAAAACAAGATGCCAAGCACAGTACAAAAATGCAACAAATAAATAAAACAGGTTGGGAGAGCTGCTAAAAGAATATACGTCAAAGACCTGGCAGCACACGCAGAAGAAGCAGCACAAAAATGTGATCAAGGAAAAGTGTACAAAATTACAAAACTAATAAGCGGTAAACATTACAGAAGATCGAACACCCTCATAAAGAATAAAACGGAAAACTATTGACAACGGAAAGGAAAAAATAAATGAGCTGGACAGAAAATTGTAAACAATTGCTAAACAGACCACCACCAACAGTAGTATCAGACATATCAGAACCAACAGAGGGATTAGAAATTTAGATTAAACCCCCCAGGTAAGATGAGGTCAGGACAGCCATTAAATCTCTTAAGTATAGCAAGGTATCAGGTACGATAATTTAAAGTCTCAATTATTTTAAATAATTTGTACATGTATAATCCAGGCTGTACTAAACAGTAAATGTCCATCATACAGGTATAATCAAGTCTGTACTAAACAGTAAATGTCCATCGTACAGGTATAATCAAGTCTGTACTAAACAGTAAATGTCCATCGTGCAGGTATAATCAAGTCTGTACTAAACAGTAAATGTCCATCGTGCAGGTATAATCAAGTCTGTACTAAACAGTAAATGTCCATCGTGCAGGTATAATCAAATCTGAACTAAACAGTAAATGTCCATCGTACAGGTATAATCAAGTCTGTACTAAACAGTAAATGTCCATCGTGCAGGTATAATCAAGTCTGTACTAAACAGTAAATGTCCATCGTGCAGGTATAATCAAGTCTGTACCAAACAGTAAATGTCCATCGTGCAGGTATAATCAAGTCTGTACTAAACAGTAAATGTCCATCGTACAGGTATAATCAAGTCTGTACTAAACAGTAAATGTCCATCGTGCAGGTATAATCCAGGCTGTTGTTCTACTCTTTTCTTTTGTCCCGATCCAGAAGCACTTGAGCTTTCAGCTCTTCGGCTCGGGCCATGGACATCGTAACCCTTCGGTTCAGTGCCACGAACACCGTAAATCTGGAGAACCTGTGGCTTTTCTGCCAGCCCGCGGAATTGAACCCGCACTCACAGGAGCTTGTCACCCGTCGTCCAACGCGCTATGAATACGCTGTGCAGGCGGGCGTTCTTCTACTCTTCTCTTGAAGCATAAAGCATCAACAAATTTCCTCCAACCAGATCTGTCTTGAGTAAGCCAGTTTAGTTCATTCCAGGTCTTTCCCTCTTCTTCTCTTTCTCTGTCTACAGTTCATCTCCATGTCTCTCTAGGTCCCTCCGTACCTCTTTTGCCTCCTGGATTCCATTTCAAAGCCACATGTGGGTGTCTCGTCTTCTGCATTCTTAATATATGTTCCAACCACTTCCATCAAATCTGTACTAAGCTGTTAAATGTTCACCGTACAGGTATAATCAAATCTGTACTAAGCTGTTAAATGTTCACCGTACAGGTATAATCAAATCTGTACTAAGCTGTTAAATGTTCACCGTACAGGTATAATCAAATCTGTACTAAGCTGTTAAATGTTCACCGTACAGGTATAATCAAATCTGTACTAAGTTGGTAAATGTTCACCGTACAGGTATAATCAAATCTGTACTAAGCTGTTAAATGTTCACCGTTCATGTAAAATCAAATATGTACTAAGTTGTTAAATGTTCACTGTACATGTTTTATCAAGATTGTACTAAGCTGTAAATGGCGAATTTGAAGGAGGCAGACGTTCTGCTGGAGAACATAAAAAAGTCTTCAAAGACACTCTTAAAATGTCTCTGAAATGCTTCGAAAAAGATACAATGTGCTGGGAATCCCTGGCGAAAGATCGCCAAATGTGGCGCTGTAACAACAAAAGAGGAATCCGCATAGCTGATAATCATCGTGCCGTTGTGCTGTAACAACAAAAGAGGAATCCGCATAGCTGATAATCATCGTGCCGTTGCGCTGTAACAACAAAAGAGGAATCCGCATAGCTGATAATCATCGTGCCGTTGACGCACAGAGACAACGAGCTACGTTAAAATACAGAACACACAACATCCACATGTCTAACCTTGATCATGTATGCCCCACCTGTGGTAGGGAATTGTGTTCTAGGTTTGGGACTCTACAGTCACCTCCGCACACACCAGAGAGTGTGCAGCACACGTCTGAGACTGTTGTCATCATCGCTTGCGATGGACGGCTAGTATTATTAAGCAATAAATATTCACCGTACAAGTTAAATCGAAGCTGTACTAAGCGGTTAATGTATTTGTACATGTGTAATCGAACCTGTCCACCGTACAGGTATAATCAATGCTGTACTAAAATGGTCAATGTCCCCGAACAGATGGACTACACTGTCAGCTGGACTACGCTGTCAGCTTTATTAAGCTGGTCAATGTCCACCGTACAGGTATAATCAAAGCTGTTCTAAGCTGGTAAATGACCACTATACAGGTATAATCAAAGCTGTACTAAGCTGGTCAATGTCCACCGTACAGGTATAATCAAAGCTGTTCTAAGCTGGTAAATGTCCACTATACAGGTATGATCAAAGCTATACTAAGCTGTTCTGATACCAAGTTGATCGTATCGAACCGTTTCATGTGAACCGGTTCATGTTTCTCACAAGATATCACATGCTGTACACCAACAGTGTCAATACTGATAAATGTACCACGCTGATTGATACCAAGACTTGCCAACAATCTCAAGCAAATTATGATCATAAGAGAAGAGATAAAGTAAGAGAACAAATCAGACCTTAGAACGATACTGTGCGTATTCGCTGATTATTCACTTCTAAAGACCGATCTAGTCTCACCTACCTGCTCTGCTTGTCTCTTGTTTGGGAAAAGTTCACCCTCACGTTTCTGAAGCCCATTTTGCATCACTAAAAATATTTTTTACGCTTCGAATCAATTCGTTTTGGCGAGGTAGTTAGCTGAACTGTTGCAAGAGGTACCTGGTACTTACGCAACATGAAATAGAGTTAGATAGGATGCACTAAATTTCAGGATTACAATATAGACCTGTTAGTTATTCTAGAACCAGCAGGGACTGTGTACTTGATGGGGACTGATTCACGAGTTACTTAAAGTGTCAGTGACTTAGACTTGTTTGATTTTGTTTTCTAGATTTCGTAAACAATTCTTTATCAAGAACAATAGGACGCCAGCGAACTAGAAGCTTTCGGTGGAAGAGTTCATTTACATATTGTGAGTTTAGATATTACGTGGACACGTTAATGTATCTGTTGTAAGTGTAGATATTATATAGACAAGTTAATTTATATGTTGTAAGTGTAGATATTATATAGACAAGTTAATTTATATGTTGTGAGTATAGATATTATATAGACAAGTTAATTTATATGTTGTGAGTGTAGATATTATATAGACAAGTTAATTTATATGTTATAAGTGTAGATATTACGTGGACAAGTTAATTTATATGTTGTGAGTGTAGATATTATATAGACAAGTTAATTTATATGTTGTAAGTGTAGATATTATATAGACAAGTTAATTTATATGTTGTGAGTATAGATATTATATAGACAAGTTAATTTATATGTTGTGAGTGTAGATATTATATAGACAAGTTAATTTATATGTTATAAGTGTAGATATTACGTGGACAAGTTAATTTATATGTTGTGAGTGTAGATATTATATAGACAAGTTAATTTATATGTTGTGAGTATAGATATTATATAGACAAGTTAATTTATATGTTGTGAGTGTAGATATTATATAGACAAGTTAATTTATATGTTGTGAGTATAGATATTATATAGACAAGTTAATTTATATGTTGTGAGTATAGATATTATATAGACAAGTTAATTTATATGTTGTGAGTATAGATATTATATAGACAAGTTAATTTATATGTTGTGAGTGTAGATCTTATATAGACAAGTTAATTTATATGTTGTGAGTGTAGATATTATATAGACAAGTTAATTTATATGTTGTGAGTGTAGATATTATATAGACAAGTTAATTTATATGTTGTGAGTATAGATATTATATAGACAAGTTAATTTATATGTTGTGAGTGTAGATATTATATAGACAAGTTAATTTATATGTTGTGAGTGTAGATCTTATATAGACAAGTTAATTTATATGTTGTGAGTGTAGATATTATATAGACAAGTTAATTTATATGTTGTGAGTGTAGATCTTATATAGACAAGTTAATTTATATGTTGTGAGTGTAGATATTATATAGACAAGTTAATTTATATGTTGTGAGTGTAGATATTACGTGGACAAGTTAATTTATATGTTGTGAGTGTAGATATTATATAGACAAGTTAATTTATATGTTATAAGTGTAGATATTACGTGTACAAGTTAATTTATATGTTGTGAGTGTAGATATTATATAGACAAGTTAATTTATATGTTGTGAGTATAGATCTTATATAGACAAGTTAATTTATATGTTGTGAGTGTAGATCTTATATAGACAAGTTAATTTATATGTTATAAGTGTAGATATTACGTGGACAAGTTAATTTATATATTCTAATTATAGATCTTACATGGACAAGTTAATTTATATATTCTAATTATAGATCTTAAGTGGATTTGTAACAGGTTGTTTCACGCGTTGTGTAATTAGTAAACATGTCAGATCAGCTGATTCTAATATCGCTGTTACTCGTCAGGACACGCTCACTCAAGATTCGACTTCCTACAATTGTTAAGTCTATACATTTATTTAGTCAAATTACATGTTCGAAAATCTACTACATTAAATTGATTTGCTTATTTAACACGCAGGGGGGAATTACAAGACTAATATCGATAAATTTCTCGATCCACTGCCCAAATAATAACTCGTGGACTAAATTCTACGCCCAGATTTTAATTTATTTCCAAACTCTATTGTATTGATTGAGCTTGCTTCATTGAAGCATTTTAATATTTCCATGCAGGGAGTTCAGGGAGTTCAGGGAGTTGAGAGTACAGCGGTTAGAACCCACAATATATATATCCTTCCAAACAAGGTAATCTAGTCTTTAGGCAGGCACAACAGCAACCACATAAAACTGATCAGAAATTGCGATTAAGTGTTGCTTGCAACAGGTTGGCTTAACAAGACATATTCGTGCAAGCTAGCTTACATTCAGTGATTTCAGACTTTGACTCGACACAGTAAAAATTTATAACGCAACTGCATTTTATTTTGGCAACCTGATTCTGTTCCGACCAGGTCGCAACTTTGAGGTAACGTTAAACAGTAATGTACTAACGATACGGACATAATACTGAACAAAGTCGTGTATCTCATTAAGTGCTCTTGTCTAGACCACGTGTGTAGATATACTGCATATATCCTTAGTGTTAATCGATTTCGTTACCATACTGATTTTTCCGATTACTGTCCGTGACAGGAAACAAAGTAAGTAGATTCGGTGATAATTTTGGCAAGTAAATTATCGGATATAGAGCTGTATTCTTCCATCTCTCTCTCTCTCAAGCTCGTTCTCTCTCTCTCAAGCTCTCTCTCTCTCCCTCTCTCTCTCGCTGTTTCAAACATAATAAATTTGTTGGATAGTTAAATGTCACATTGTTGCTCGCAGATTTAGTTATTGTGGCCCTCGCTCGCCCCTCATGTTTTACATCTAGTTTTATCTATCAGTTCTCATAACCAATCCACGAGTACGAACATGTTTCTGTGTTGTATTACGTTTACTTAACTTGTACTTTAAGTCGTCATCATCATCATGTTACTCCTCATGGCTGTTTCATTACTAGCAACACAATATTGAGCAGAGGTTGAAGTGTACCAACTGGAAAAGTTGATCTAAACTTTCTGAATTAGGAAAATATATTAAATAGCCGCTGGAGTTGCTGTTTACATGCTCCACCGCTGACCAGCTTTAAGAGAACTAGCGCTGTTGGGAGAGAAGTGTTTAGACCGTGATTATATCCTATTTTCCAGTTGGTAAATAGTTACTATGTCCAGTTACCATGTAAATAGTTACTATATCCAGTTACCATGTAAATAGTTACTATGTCCAGTTACCATGTAAATAGTTACTATGTCCAGTTACCATGTAAATAGTTACTATGTCCAGCTACCATGTAAATAGTTACTATATCCAGTTGCCATGTAAATAGTTACTATGTCCAGTTACCATGTAAATAGTTACTATGTCCAGTTACCATGTAAATAGTTACTATGTCCAGTTACCATGTAAATAGTTACTATGTCCAGTTACCATGTAAATAGTTACTATGTCCAGTTACCATGTAAATAGTTACCATGTTAAAACTGTCTGTTTTTACTTTAACCATATTAATCAATGTTGTGCCGTCTCGGCATGGAAAGTTGACTGTAACGGCTCTTCAAGTTCCGTTCTTTGTCGTGATCGTATATTTTGTCAGACTATTACCCTTCTTTCTAATGTTTCCCTCCCAATTGTATCTCTATCTTCTCCTTCCTCTCCTGCCTTCCATCTCCCAGTACAATTTTATTTTCAACATGATATTATGTTTTTCAATGTAACTTACATATCCTGTCTACATTCAATAGTTAGTTACAAACTCTATCATTATCATGTTATCACAAACACATTCATCTTATACCGGATATCATGTCAGTAGCTTATATTTCTTGACCTTTGTGGTTGGGATTTTTTTTTCCGATCCAGAAACACTTGAGCTTTTCAGCTCTTCGGCTCAGTGCCATGGACATCGTAACTCTTCGGTTCGGTGCCACGAACACCGTAAATCTGGGGAATCTGTGGCTTTTTCTGTCATCCCGCGGAATTGAACCCGCACACACAGAGGGATAGTCACCCGTAGTCCAACGCGCTACGAACACGCTGGGCAGACGGGCAAGTGGTTGGGATAAAACAGTAACCATTTACACGTGCAATGGATACCTCACTTATCAGAGGTCTTGATCATAACTTTACTACTGTAACAATCCTTTGAAATTTCCCTCATAAACCAGATGTCCCGCCACAACATCTGTTGATGTAGAGCACTGGAAAGAGATAGTTAAAGATATAAAGACTTGTTGTCATGTGCTGGTTGAGAGACATCTGTCTTAAATGCACGAGAGAGGGAGAGAGAACAAGCTACGCTATCCTGAAACAATATACTCGCAACAAGTAAGACTAAAACATGTTCTGTCTAGCACAAACCATAGACCTATATCTCACTACATAGACAGAACAAAATACAAGAACACATATCGATTGCAATATTGAAACAAGGAAGAAGAATTCAAAGAATTTAGTGGAGACAGTGGTGGCTCGTCAATAAGGGCCAGTGGGGCCGGGCCCCACCATAAATAGTGTGTAACATGTATTTATTATTTATAAATTAAAATATAACCTAACCCAAAACCATGATTTTTCCAAAAATGTGTGTCTGGCCCCACCAACAAAAATGAGCACTATCCGCCACTGAGTGGAGACATCACCGATATTAAACGTAGTAATAAATAGTTAAACACGTAAACACAAAGTACTACAGTTTTACAAAATACATAAACAGTGACGATAAACAGCAACGTTTCGACCAAAAGGCCTTTATCAAGCAAACAACACAACAAGAATGACGAATTTCGAGGAACACTACAAATGGACGATTACATGTGGAAACATAAACCTATCTAATGAAAATCTGGGAATAAAAACGAACAACGAAATGAGTGCAACACAAAAACCGAAAGTGGAAAAGAAGAGAAACAATAAACAATATAGTGGATAAATGACACATATATGGAACAAACACACATATAGATAACAAGGCACGAGATAAGACAGTACTAAGAAGCATAGGAATGTAATGCGTTGAGTCCAAGAGGTCGCAAAGTGCCATAGAATGAAATAAAACGGTTCTCCAGGGCGAATCGACTGCGATCATCGGAGGAACATGATCGGATGGCTGTGACCTGGACATCGTCAACTCCTGAATGGCCAGTATCGTTGAAATGAGTGACCACAGGGGTCACAGAGCATTGGCGAATATCGCGTAAGTGTTAGGCGAATCGGTCACTGAGTCTCTTACCGGTTTCGCCAATATAGGACTTGTTGCATCGTTTGCAGGTGATGGCATAGATGATATTGGGACTCACACGTGAAACTGTCTTGAATGGCATACGTAGCTTTGGAAAAGAGACAGTGGGGGTCTGTATAACATATGCACATGTATTACAGCGCCGACGTCCGCACTGAATGGTGCCCAAGTGACTCTGGATATTAGGCTTGAGGCGACTGTGTACCAACATATCCTTGAGGCTTCTGTCCCGTCTGTAAGCCACCAAAGGATAGTGTTGGAAGACTGAACGTGTCTCAGGATCAGACTGAAGAATAGGAGATGATGGAATAAGACCTTTTTCACCAGGGAACTATGAGGGTGGAAAGTTAAGATAAGTTTAACCCTGTCAGAATTTGGGGTTCTATGTATGTGAGAAAGGGCCTCCTGGCGAGCAATTAGCTGAACAACGTTACTGCAGCCTCCACCTTTTTTAATAAATAGTTGAACATTTAACAAATAATGTTCTATAGGTGTAAACATACATCTTGTTGGACATCGCTGAAGCAGATACGTAGGTCATTTCATTAGGGATTCATTCTCCTTTAGACATGTGGGACTGTAGAAGAGATCTCAAGGATTGTTGCTAAGACTAGGAAGTTGGTGCTTAATGTAATACTCTCGGTAGGGGGCCTGACATTTCTGCGGAGAGGAACGGAGCCATATGAGGTCAAACTCTGTTCAATGAAGTCAATCCTTCGGAAGGAAGAAGTCTGTGAAGATGCAACAAATTTTAACGTCGGCTGTCACTGTAGCTACAACAATGAATGCTGCCTGTTGATTGATTGATTGATTGATATGACCAACAACATTGCAATTCGGTGAGTAATCATCTGTGTTGAGATCTATTTCTTGTACAGGAAGATCTCGGCAGCAGTGCACGAACTCTGTAGCACCGGCGAAGGCCCCCGGTGTAATTTAGAAAATGGTGAAAATAGTTTGTAAGAATTTTATTTTCTCATCTTTCTAATAAAATTTGCCCGGTCAGCGGCTTCCCTGTTCTTTTCCATTTTGAACTGCCAATGGTTCTTTTACGGGCTGAACTTGAAAACGGGAACTATTTTATCGTCCTTCTCCGATAGGACTAGGAACTCGATATCACCTACACTGAGATCAGGGATCTGTGGAAAAATATCACGATAGCTCCATGGGAGAACGAACCAAGTACATTTGGAACGAGAGGCGAGCACCTAGCCCCTACACCACAGAGGGCCCAAACTTGCCTGTTGATAAACGAGAATAAGCCAAATCTTAGCTCCAAATATTACAGTGAAGCAATGGTTAACTAGAACACTATTCACTGTTCGTTAGTCTGTCATTCAAAGCCCTGTGCAGCTCAATTCTTTACACTTCATTAAACATGTAACAATATCCTTCTGCTTGTTGGGTGTTTGTAAGCTCATGCTGAAATGTTTATGTACATATATACGGTTCTGATATCACCAACCAATATATCCTGGTATAACTAGACTAGGGTCAGGTCTATGATTGAAACTAACGAGCCTAGTCAAGCTGTAGGCGGTTACAGGACAATACATGGTTTATTACTTTTATCAAAGACAGGAAATTCAAAGATTTCAGACAGTATTATTGAGAATGATGACGTGTTATTCTCAATGTTGTCTCGATTGCTATCATTTCAACTTTAGCATTTGACTTCTTCATTTTCTTCTGAACCTACTAGTCCCAGTAAGCGTCAACCATGTCGGCCCCTAAAATTGTTCATAAATTCAATGTACATATTTATGTGGGTATGTGGATGGTCAACTCTTTGGGTGTGGCTATCGTATATGTTGTTTGTGATGATACTTGTCCATCACGGGTGATGATGACCACACAAATTTTCATCCAAGGGAATGTAGTTGCGTTATGTTTGTCTATGTGTGCGTAGATGACTCGTGAGCCTGATACGGGCTTGAAATGTTCTTGTACAGTGTGGGCAAGGTATACTTGCACTTGTGGGAAGTTTTACTGACTTTCTATTTTGACGTTTTTGTTTCATTTTGTTTGTATCCCTCTTGGGACTACATGGCCAAGAAAGATTTGTGCTAAATAGGCAAGACACATTCTCCGTATTATCTGTCTAGGGTAAACAAGATACATTGATACACATTTGTTAAATGATCATCTGTAAAGACAGCAAGGATCATATACTGCAGTTGCTTAGCAACCGAATGTTCTGTAAGAACGCAGTAATTGATGACGCGTCTATATTACGAGCGAATAAATTTGATCTTAAACATTGTTTCCGTTAAACTGGACACATGGAAAGCAGACTAAGTAATGTGTTTAACAAGGAGTCACGGAACTGTTAGCATGCACTCCTTTCGTATGAATGAGTACACAGTGGTCTGTCTATCTGTACTGCTTTTAGGGTGGCTCAGTAAAGTAACGAAACTAACTTTTTTTTTCGCGCATAAGCAGTCGACACTCTCATCATCATCATCAAGTGCCGTACCGGCTGGCGTAGAAGATGATGGATATCCACAAATCTCTGTCTTTGATATTTGCTAGCATCTCATGTATGTTGACGCTATTTCGTCCCATGAAGTCAGTTATCCAAAGTCTCTATCTGTCTTCCTCTGTCTCATCTCCCTGGATTTTACCGGTTGTTACAATGTGTTCTAAACCTCCCCTCCTCATCAAATGTCCGAAAATTGAGGACTGCGCTTTCTTATATTGATGATAGCTTTCTCTGTGTCTTGACTTCATTCAACCTTCAGTCGGCTCCCACGCACTCGAATAGACGTATATAATATACACGCACATACTATACGCACACACACACACACACACACACACACACACACACACATAATACACATACAATGTATACAATACACGCACACCCATACACACTACACACATACAATGTATTTAATACACATTCACGCACACATTGATACTTGCTTAAGAAAAAAGCAAAGCTGCCGCGCCCGATAATCTCTCACTGCCGTCACTAAAACACATGTGAGCCAAAATTTTGTAACAGCTGAGCAGGTAAACAAAGCTGCTAACAGCAGGAGAAAATGAATATTGTATATATTTGCGTGCTGGAAACAGCGGCAGCTTAGATGAAATATGACACAGTACACATTTCAAATCATCATATTGAAGAAGAAAACGTTCTATAATATGATAGAAGCTGAGACTGTAGTTATTATGTACTTAGTGACTTACTTTAAGCCCTCATTTTGTATGTGACGCGGTGCCTGTGATGCGCATCTGTTCATTCTGATCCGATTGGCGGCACGTGTCAGGCTTTCTACACTATATTTAGCCGTTAAAAGTAACAATCTGGAACGTTAGTGTGTAGATTGGAATAGCTCAAGTTAAAGTAGCTTTTATAAAAATGAAAAACACAATATACGTGAATTTAGCGAAAACACGTAAAAACAAAGTACTATAGTTTTACAAAATACACGAAAAGTGACGATATACAGCAACGTTTCGACCCAAAGGCCTTTATCAAGCAAACGATACAACAAGAATGACGAATTTCGAAGAACACTACAAATGGACGATTACATATGGAAACATTCAAACCTTCTAATGAAAACCTGGGAATAAAAACGAATAACGAAATGAGTGAAACACAAAACCAGAAGTGGAAAAGAAGAGAAACAATAAACAATTAAGTGAATATTCTTCTTCTTCTTCTTTTTTGCGTTCGGTTTCGTATGCTCGTCTAAATCATGAGATGGGTTGCCTCTATGAAGCTGCATGTCAGTTGGAGTTCTTCGAGAGTTCCCATAGCTTGGTCTGTATGCTTTGTTCATGAGGCCATGTTTCATTTCGTTGGTGTATGTATGATGGACATGACTGCAGGATGTGCTCTGGAGTCTGTGTTTCTGTCTGCATGCACACTGTGCAGTCTGAGCAGGCTTTATTCTGTGCATGTGGCGGTTGAGCCTGCAGTGACCTGTTCTTAGGCGAAAGATTGTTGTGTGCTGTTTTCTGTTTAGTCTGCTGATGGGATCTTGTGGGTGTTTGCTGTGGGTTTGTTGCCCCCATACCTCTTTGTACTTTCTTTTGATATGTGTCTTGATTTCTGGTAGTGATACTGGGTGTTTCTGTTGTGTAAGTTTTGTTCCCTCCTTAGCCAGCATGTCTGCTCTCTCATTTCCTGGAACGCCACAGTGGGCTGGTATCCACTGGAGAATAATTTTGTTGTGTTCTGAGAGCTTGTTTAGCTGTAGTGTTAGCTCTCTTTCCATGTTATCTTGTGGTTCCCTTTGTGTGGCCTGCAGGACTGACAAGCAGTCGCAAAGGAAGACAAGTTTGTTGTTTTGGATGTTTCTTTGCTGCAGTATTTTGAGGCATCCACAATTGCCTGTTGTTCGGCTCTAAAATTTGTTGATAGTTCTCCAGTGGCACTTGAATTTGTTAGTGTAGTGCCATCTTGGAGTATGATGATGGTTCCGGCCCTCCTTTCCTCGCTGTCGTGTCTGATGATCCGTCTGTGTATATATGGGTCCACTCGGGATGGGGGTATGAGGTGTCAATGTGTTCTAGTGTCTTTGCTCTCAAGATGGGACCTGTTTCTTCACCCTTTTGTCTACATTTGGAATTGTTGTTATCACTGTGAAGTTGGGCTGTAGGTCTGTGTTGTTGAATGGTACTATCATTTCCCAGGTTGCTGGGTCTTTTGAGAGGATGTCCATGTTTTTGCAGAGAGTGATTTTGACAAGTGATGGAAGCTGTGTCTTTTTATGCGGTTTTTGGTTGGTTCGTTGATTGTTTGGTGCATGGGGTTATTTTCTGTGCGTTTGAACTTTTCTGATAGTGTGAGTATTTTTGTTCCCTGCGTCGTCCCAGGCTCTCAATGCCAGCAGTTGCTTCTAGATCTTTGATTTGTGTACTTCTCAGACCTCCGGTGATGATTCTGAGGCCTGTGTTCTGTATTTTATCTAGCTTGTGTAGATTTGCTTGTGCTGCGGTTGTGTAGGCTCCTGTGCCATACTCCAGTTTTGGACGTACATATCCTGTGTATATTTGGCGTGTAGTGTTTGCATCTGCGCCCCAGTGTGTTCCTGCTAGTTTTTTCATGAGTCTTAATCTTATTGTGGCTTTCCTTTGTGTTTCTTCTATGTGGGGACCCCATGTGAGTCTTTTGTCGAATTTTATTCCTAGATAGGTAGGATTGTCCTCCTTTGGTAGTGGTTTGTTGTCCAGGTATAAGTCGACTTGTTCAGGTTTTGTAGAGAGTGAGAATAGTGTTGACACTGTCTTGTTTTGGTTTATTGTGACCCCCAAGTGTCTGCCCATTTCTTTACTGCATTTATGGCTCCTTGCATTCTGATCTTGGCAGTTCCTATGTATTCTGTTTGGGTCCATATGGCCAAGTCGTCTGCGTGGAGTGCCTTGTGAATGTTAGATGTAAATTGTTTGGGGAGATCATTGATAAAAAGGATGAAGAGTGTAGGGGATATTGCACTTCCTGTGGAACCCCATCTTCTAGTCTGACCAGCTTGCTTCTGTGTCCTTCCAGTTTGACTCTTGCACATCGTCTGTGTAGGAAATCTCTGATCCATGTGTACATGTGACCTTTGATCCCGCTTTGTGCTAGTTTTAGCAGGAGTCCTTTTTCCAGACTTTGTCGAAGGCTTTAGTCAGGTCGAAGAAGGTGGCCAGCAGCTTGTGTTTGTTCTGGAAGGCATCTTCAATTTCTTGGGCAAGATAGGTGGTTTGGTCATCTGTGCTTCTGTGTTTTCTGAAACCTGATTGGCAGTCATCTAGTATTTTCTTTTCCTCTAGAAAGTTAAGCAGCCTGTTGTTTACGAGCCGCTCCATTGTTTTCCCAAGGCAGCTGAGGAGGCTTATGGGACGGTAGCTTTCTTTGTTTTCCTTGGGCTTGCCTTTTTTGCTATAGGGATTATTTCCGCCTCCTTCCATTCCTTTGGATATACTCCTTGCATCCAAGATTGGTTTAACAGGTCCAGAAGGTGTTGTCTGCCACCTGTTCCTAGGTTTATTATCATTTCGTTTGTCACCCCATCTGGTCCTGGTGCCTTTTTTTCTTTAGTTTTTTTTATTGCGCTGTCCAGTTCTTTGAGAGAAAAAAGGTTTGTTCATTGTGTCTTGTTTGTCTGCAAGTTGTTTGTTTATTTTTTTAGTTCTTTTTTGTTTCCCTGACTTTGATTTTGGACATGTGTATGTTGCTTTCTTTTGCAAAGCCATCCGCAAGAATGTTTGCAGCTATTTTGCCCGTGTAGGTTTTCCCTCCATCTTCTATGACTGTGCAGGCATGGCTGGTGGTGTTTTCTTCATTTAGGCTCTTTACAAGCTGCCATAGTTTTGTGCTGTCTTTTCCATGTTTAGTGTTGCTGTTTTTTCCTGCCAACTTTTCCTAATGCATGTGAGTTTTTCTTTTCTGTATATGGCTTGGTGTTTGTTGTGTTCTGTGACATTTGTGTCAGATGGGTCTTGTTCCATTTTTGTTCGTGCTGCTGTGGCTTTTTCATGTGATTGTTGTAGTTCGTTGGTCCAGAAGGGTTCGTAGTGTTTTCTTCTTCCTCTGGGGATTGATTTTGTGCTGCTTTTAGTATGATGCTTGTGAGAGTTGTAATGTTTTTCTGGATGTTGTTTGTTTTGTGGGTTTCTGTCAGTTTACCTTCAGTTAGGTTTCTGTACAGGTTCCAGTTTGCCTTTTTGTAGTTCCAGCTGGCTATTTTTTCCTGTTTTCTGGTGACTTGAGCTTTCCTACAGTAATAATGATTGGTTTGTGGTCGCTTCCTCCTAGTTGTTTCATCACCTCTCTTTCTGCACGTCTCTGGATGTCTTCTGTGGCTATTGCCAGATCTGGTGTGCTTTGTGTTCTCCATACTCTTGAGTAGAAAGTTGGCTCTGAATCAGGTTTGTTTATGAGTATGAGTAGGTTTTCCATCATCCATTCCTCTACTTCATCTCCTCTTGAGTCCATAGTAGCATATCCCCCAGCTGGGGAGTGGCTGTTAAAGTCGCCTAGGATTATTTGGTTCTTCTCAGCTGTATGTATGCTCTCTAGTTCTAATTTCTTATTGTTTGGGCAGTAGTAGTTTGTAACATGTATTGGTTCTGGGAGGACATGTATTTTGACTGTTAGGTGTTCGGCTTCACCTGTACTTCTGGAGGTTTCTGAGGCTGCGATGTTGTTTTTGACTAGTGTGATGATGCCTCCCTTGTGTCCGTCTCTATCCAGTCTGTATGTCTCATAGCCTCTGATGTAGAAGCGGCAGTTTTTATTTAGATGTGTTTCCTGTATGCATATGATGTCGATCTGTTGTTCATGTAGGAATTTTTGCAGTTCAAGTTTCTTTCTGGCAACGCCTTCTGCATTCCATTGCATGATCTTTAGTGTGTTGTTCTTGTTTTGACCAGTGGCATTACTCTGCTTAATCCTGGTTCTTCGATGCGCAGAGCTACTGTCAGTAGCTTGGGGTGGATCCCTTCGAGGCTTGGGATCCGGCGCTGCTCCCGCCTGGCAGCAGTCCACAGGAGCAACCCCATATCTAAGTAAATATCTGAGCATACTCACTAACCGTATTGTGCGTTGATGTCTTTTTCCATTTCTGGGTGCCCACGCCATTCTGGCTGACATGTCCGTCTTCAGTGGGGAAGTTATGGAGTCTTCCTATCCATGTCCTGGCTCTTCCCAACACTGCCTGCCAGGCATCAGAGGTTTTTAGGAGTTACCTTCTCCGCTTTTTTTTAACCAAGGTGAGCTCCCTTGGTGTGATCTTGGTGGGGGTCTGGACTTGTCCACACACAGGTGGGCCAAGCATCCGCTTCACCTATCAGGGGATCACACCTCCCCAGGGGTTTTTGTCTGGCTTACCCCAGCCATAGCCTGGTATTTTACCCCTTCCGGCATTGGGGGGCCCAGTTATAGCGCCGGGGACTCGCTTTTGTCAGAGCCGTGTTAGTTTAAACGGGGAGCACCACGTGAAGGTACGGTTGACTTGACTGCAGGCATTTCTCATTATTTAGATGAGGCCTATAACAGTCCTTGCTCCCCAAGTGAATATATAACTTATATATATGAAGCAAATACACATATAGATTACAAGGCATGAGATGAGAAAGTACTAAGAAGCATAGGAATGTAATGCGTTGAGTCCAAGAGGTCGCAAGGTGCCATACAACGAAATAAAACGGTTCTCCGCGTGAATTTACTAACAATGACACTGCGGAAACGAGTCTTATAAGTCTCTCGCGGTGCTATAATGAACCAATACTTATGTATGGCAGCGAATCATGGACAATGAACAAACAATCGGGAGTCTCTGTGGCTGAGTGGTTAAGTCCTTAGCCTTGCGAGTCGAAAGTCGTAGGTTCGAATCCGGACCGCGACCTTCCGTTCACGAGTGCATTTTCCCCAGAGACACCTATGATTGTTGCCGAGGCTACGGAGTTCGTGCTCTGTGCAATACTCTCGGCAGGTGGCGTGCCATTTCTGCGAGAGGGACCGAGCCATAAGGGGTAAAACAAGGTGCACTGTGTATATCATAGTGATAGAAAATAGGATAGAAAATAAGGAGTTTGAAGAACCCGTGGAAGCACAAGAGCCAATGAATATGATCAATAAATAAACAGTGAAGAAGTATTAGATGGTCACGGAAAAGCAAAACAAATTATCAAGCACAAGATTCGAACTACAAACCCTTATTTCTTATGGCACCCATTGCATAGCCCTACAGACGAACTTTTCTTAAAGAAAACAGCCAACTATCTCACCTATAAGACCATAGATGGTAGCATGGTCAACTTCAACAATGTTTCTGTTACTCTTGGAAGGGAGTGTAGACAAGGGGACAATGTCAAGACTGAACTCAGTTAAACAGTTGATAGCAGATAACGCAAGTGATGATGATGATAATGATGATGGTGTATAACAATGGGTTGTATCCCGTTGAATATGAAGTCAGAATGTGGTGTCCTAGCTAGCGCCCATGGTAGGGTCATCATTGGAGAATGAAATACAGGACAACTACTTCCAGTATGAGGATGGATGTTTAGGCCATTAATGCTGTCATTTAGTGAATCTCTGGAACTTCGTGTACTTGGTCCAATGTTGTGTCCGACTCTTGGTTGATGCATCGGTAGTAGGCCATTAATGCTGTCATTTAGTGAATCTCTGGAACTTCGTGTACTTGGTCCAATGTTGTGTCCGACTCTTGGTTGATGCATCGGTAGTAGGCCATTAATGCTGTCATTTAGTGAATCTCTGGAACTTCGTGTACTTGGTCCAATGTTGTGTCCGACTCTCGGTTGATGCATCGGTAGGTTCAAAAAACGGCAGGTTGCGGCATGAGTGGATGTCTTCTACTACGGCTTCCAATCTCCAGATGCTTATGTGGATCTACTATCGTGAACATGCGGGTTTTCGACAGTGAGAGAGTGGACAATCTTGCATAAACAGCATAGATTATTGGGGCGTTGAAAATGGATAAAGAGGATGGCCCTCAGTTTCTCGAATATCGTTTGTTAAATTAAGATATTAAAATTGATATTGAATCTATCCAGCGATTGAAAGAGTTTGAAATTATACGTTGTACAAGCAGAACTGGACGCTGGGGGCGGGGGGCAGAGTGAGAAGTGTGTTTAACCAGTGAGCAACGTAAACCATCAGTATGCATGACCTTTGACATCTGTTAAGCGGGAGACTTAGCGATTATGGATCTGTCCGCCGTGCTATATTGGTTCAGCAACAGATGACCAATAACCAGGTTACTCTGTTTGTATATGTGTGTCTATATGTGGGTTACTATGTGTGGGATGTTTAGGCAACAAATCCATATGTGTGTATTAATGACTTTGTGTAGCAGTAAGTTCAAATGCATGTGTGTAATATGATCTGTGTATGTATGTACCTGGTATACACACGTGCAAACTAACTACACCGCATCCTGTATTGTGACCCACCAAATACACGAGTCTCTCATCTTCATCATTTGAAAACCTTCACTACAACACCACTAATATCCGGCTTCTTCAATATCCGTGTTTCTTCCCCCAACAACCGATAACACATTAAACACAATCCTTGTTTGAGACCGACGTTTGAATAAAATTAACACTTTTAGAATTAACTTGTTACATTTAGCAACTTAAAAAAAACAGCAGTAATATCAATTTAACGTTTTGGTGCGCTTCTATTTTTAACACTTTTTTACTAAGTAATTTTCAGATTTAGTTATATTATCTAAAACACTTTTTTACTAAGTAATTTTCAGATTTAGTTATATTATCTATAACACTTTTTTACTAAGTAACTTTCAGATTCAGTGTTCCGTGATCGTTTAATAATGATATGCGATGATAGTTAATCAAGTATTTTTCTTAACTTATGTAACACCGTAGTGTACATGTTTTTATCTGTTTCGATTTGATAGCGTCAGACGAGTCATGTTTGAGATGTTTTGTGACAGAAAAATGATCTTTTTTCTGATTTCTTTATTTTTGATTTAAGAGATGTATCCAGGGAGTGAGGAGTTGTGATTCAGACAAGCCTAGACTCACAGGCATATCGATATTCTCTAACGGACTAAAGTGATCGCGTTTTGTCTGCAGACTGCTTGCTTCCTCGTGACTGAGTGAGCACCAGTTTCGTCAGATTGTTCTATTTGTGTCCGTCGAGACACTTCTACATTTGCCATTCTGGAGCTAGCTCTCAGTTCAGACCCGCGTTTGGCGGATTCCAGCTGTCACGTGGTTATGTCAGATGACTTTCTTACACCAGTGGACAGTCCACCTTCCAATGAGGTTGGTAGTGTGTTGTTTGTTTTGTCTATTTGTCATTAGTCCTAGGATTAATATGCATCTTGTAATCTATGCTTACATTTGCTGCTCATCTTTTTTTTTGGTAACTGACTTGCACAATACTGTACCATTATTCTCCCTATCTGTCTGTCTCCCTTTGCCTTTTATCTCTCTTTGCCTATGCTCTCTCTCTCTCTCTTTCTCCCTCTTTCTATCTCTCTAATTGCCACGTTGATTTTGGTAAGCTACATATTTCGCCTTTCCACTACTCTTTCTTATTTTTATAACTTTCTTGTGTCCATCCTCTTCTCTTTGATAAATATATCATATCTTTCCGTTGACTTCTTTTTGTTTTGAAATCCTACCTTAACATTACCTTTTGTCTATCCCATTCCTTTACATTTACTTCACCTTGTCTTTCTCTCTCTGTCTCTCTCTCTGTCTCTCTCTCTTTCTCTCTGTCTCTCTCTCTTTCTCTCTGTCTTTCTCTTTCTCTGTCTCTCTTTCTCTCTGTCTCTCTCTGTCTCTTTCAATCTGTCTCTCCTCGTATTGTCAATCTAGTGTTCTTAGTTGTGATCTCTTCTGGATAATGTTGAAACAGACATCCTTGTATTACACGTCTAAGATCATCCAGAATGTCTAACATGGATATAGATAATACTGGAGACGTCATACAGTTGCCCAGTGATCACATGTTTGATGAGAACACTAACAAATGATGTTGAATATACAAAACTTGTAAAGAAATATGGAAGCATACATTGTACAAGCGGGATTGGGTGTCTGAGAGGTCACTTGGGATGTATTTTTAACTAATAAGTCACGAGAACCATCAGCGTGATTCGAAATCTGCATGGTAGACTGCGAACTTAAAGGTGTGGACCAGTTCTGTCATGTCGGTTTTGTAACCAATAACTATGTTTTCTCTTTTCTGTTGCCAGATTCACCTTTCAGTCTCTCTCATTACATCTTGTTCTCTCTCTCTCCTACTGATATCTTCAATAACGTTTTATGTTGTGGTCAGTGGCGGTTCGTCCTTAAGGGCCAGTGGGGTCGGATCCTACCAAAAATCATGTATAGCTAATGTGTAAATATATATATATATAACCTAAATCAAAAACCATGATTTTTCCGAAAAAAATGTTGTCCGACCCCACCAACAAAATTGATCATGAACCGCCACTGGTTGGAACCGCCACTGGTTGGAACCGCCACTGGTTGGAACCGCCACTGGTTGGAACCGCCACTGGTTGCGGCACAACCATTTCCTTGGTACTAACAATTTCTTTCAATTGCTACCATGTGATTACTTACCTATCTTTTTTTTATCATATCAACACCTGTAATGTTCTGTGACTGATGTTCTTTGTTCTATCTTATTATCCCAACCATATTCCTTCACATACCTTCTTACTATTACAAACACCTTCATTCCTTCACATTCTATCTTATTATACCAACCATTATTCCTTCACATTCTAACGAACTATTTAATCCATTCATTGATTGTAAAAACGACAATTCAATGAAAGTGTTAAAGATAAAATATAACGTACATACTACTACTTATTCTAGCTTGTATGTTGACGACTTGACATTTGAAACGATCTCACAGAATCGTTAACATATTCTATTTTCACTGTGTACATTTTATCTTATGCAGTGTTCTACCATAACTATCTGAGCTATTTCTGACTACACATTAATCGATGACGTCGACAGTTTGTGCAATGACCTATTTTCCAACATCGGCTTGTGAATGTAAAAGTTCACGTGATATAACGGCCATGTGGATGTGTTCAATAAATGAACACATGTTGATTACATGCGTGCTATTAAGTTGTGCGTGAAAACTCCACATGCACACTGTTTGATTTTTTATTGTGACCCGACTGGAAACAATCGCTCCCAATTGTAAGGAAAGCATAGACAATATATTCCACTCCATTTCGTGAATAATTTGGGTTTTTTTTCTTTCTATCATCCATGTTGCTGTATTGTTTGCTTTTTTTGACTGATTGATAGGAACATCATCATTGTACTTCGGTGAGTAACCATGTGCGCTCCGATCTCTTTCTTACACAAGATCTCAGCACGAACTCCGTAGCACCGGCGAGGGTCCCCGATGTAATTTTGAAGATGGCGAAGATATTTTATAGGAATTGTTTCTATTTTTAACCTTGTTTAATGGATTTTGCCCGGGCAGTGGCTTTCCAGCCTGTTCTTCTCGATTTTGAACTGCCTCTGGTTCTTTACGTGCTCAAATTGGGACATAGACAAACACGGAACATATGTTCTATTGTACATTTCTGATAGGACTAGAAACTCGATCTCACCTACACTGAGATCAAGGATCTCTGGAACAAATATATCCTGATGGCTCCACGAGGGAACGAACCGAGTACCTTTGACACGAGTGACGAGCTACTAACCTCTACGCCATAGATACTCCCGTTGCCTTATTACCGTGCCCCAAGACTACCGCTCTTATTAACTTCTCACAACATGCGACAGTGGTTCAATTCTTGACTACTCCGGAAATCACACCAGACTCATCGCCATTACTATTCATTATTTAACATTGTCTATGCACTTGCTGCTCTCTAGTAATTTCTATTTCAGCCCCCTTCCCGCCTCGTGTCCCCCTTACTCAGAGATCGTTAATGAGGTTCCGCGGTTTCGTTTTTCTTGTCAAGTTGTCTTGAGGCTTCATGATGTGTGATTACCACTCTGTTCTAGTGGTTGTGTGTGTTTGTCCGTGCGCGCGCGCGTGTGTGTATGTATGTGTGTGTGTGTAATACCTGATAAATTCCTGGATATACGATACAGTTAAGTCGGGCACTTGTTTTAATACCTTGTGGTATTTTGGACATATAAAAGGCATGAAAGGTTGGAGAAAGCCATTATTAATTGTTTGTTGTCCTACACACACTGATATGACCAAAACAAGGGTCTTCCTTAGGTTGAAAGCGCTGTGTCTCAGTTTAAAGAGGCTTTAATCCCCTGCATAACAAACAATAAGAAGACCGTTATAGAAGGAGGCAGCCCGGCAAAGAGGAGAAGAGGAAGACCACGGAGAAGATGGATTCATGAAGTGGCTGATGAGTTTAGCATTACGGCTGAAGAGGCGGGACAACTGACCTATGAGAGAGAGAGAGTGAGAGAGAGAGAGACATTCTGAAGGACTGTTAGGTTGGCAAAGTTCTGCCCAGGAGAAGAGGAAGACCACGGAGAAGATGGATTCAAGAAGTAAATGATGATTTAAGCATACCGGCTGCAGATGCGGGACAACTGGCCTACGAGAAAGATAAATTCCGAAGGACTATTAGAGTGGCAACGTTCTACTCAGTACAATCTATTTAATGATGTATATGCCCGTCTGCCCAGCGTGTTCGTAGCGCGTTGGACTACGGTGACTATCCTCTGTGTGTGCGGGTTCAATTCCGCGTGTAGCCGTGTGGGCCTTATTACTGAAATCCTGTGTTCTATCCTTGGTCACTGCACCAATAAATGTATCAGTGTAACCTCCTGATAAGCTATTAATATTTCTACACGTATTTACAACTCTATCAACACCATCCACAACTGCGTACATAGACTACAAATAAAAGAAATGGCCGTCAAGTACATCGTACATCTATGTGAGAATCAAACCTGATTCTCAACTTTTATTTCTTTATATTTACTTAATTAAATATCTCATCTTGATTTCAAAATAATAGCACATACATCAAATTATCAAAATAATAAAGAAAATCCTGAAAAGAAAAAAAAAATCAACAATTCAAAACAACATACCAATGCACATAGCTGAAAAAATATCCCTACTAACTAATATTGATTGTTTTCCCTAAGGGATATCTAATCTCTAAAATCCTATCTCTAAAAATGTTCACTGTTCACTGTTTACCTTGTTGCGATGTCCTTAGAAATAAATACTTGTTCAGTCACAATGTTATACCGCTTCTAGCTAGAGTTGCTGTCCTAATAGTATATACGAAATGTCTCTGCTACTGGTTAAAATAATGCATCCTGAAAACAAATGGCTGACCTCTCCCTCTCTCATATACTGTTATAGCCTCTCTGTCGGGTCTGGCCCTACCCCTTTAGTTTAGCTCTGCCGCCTAGTTTTCCAACTCTGACAACTAGTCCTCCGGTTCTAATGTAACCGGTTCACCAACACTGAACAGGAACTCTCTCTGATTTGGACAAAAATCTCCGTGGAGGTCTACAATCTACTTCTTAGTTGGGTTCTCTCTCTGTCTGCAACTCAGTTCAATTCTACTTTCTAAGGGTGTCTCTGCCAACTGTCCCTCTGCTAAGTGTGTGTGAAGATGTGTCTTCACTCTTTCTAACTGGCCAATATTTACTGTTGAAGTCTGTCTCGGGACTACCTACACTGCCTGTTCCTGAGTACCTCTCTGTCTTCTCAGTTTTTCCCTCCTCTCCTGCCTGTGCTAGACCCTGGTATATATATATGGTCCCGTTTCCTTTGATTCACGAAATCAAAGACATCAATGAATTATCAGATGTCACCCAGATTGTCGCCAAATAGTTTGGACTTCAGTTACATTTTCAACACTCACTCATACCCTCATAAGCCAAAAATACAACACGATTTGACAGTCTCTGTGTATGTACGCTGACAACTTCCTGTTTTTGAATTGAGATCAAGAAACAATTGCCGCACTACAACAATATTTCTGCGCAGCTGTCAACGCCCGCCATTACTGGGAAACATTGTCGAAATAAGTTACGATTACTCCCCGATGGAGGAGATGAGAGAACTGGCCTAGCAATAACACTATTACATTCCTTACCCACCTATAAAAAAGATATTGGGTTACTAATCCAATATTTTTTCAAGTATCATCTAGATAACATACAGTGCATCTCAAATCAATATACATCATAAACAATAACAATATATCAAACAACCACATCAATAAACATTCATATAATTCAAACCAATTTTAAAAAATTTCAACCAAAAAAAATATTCAAAGTCTTCCTCTTAAAAAAATATCAGAAAGGTTATCGAACACCTTTGCTCTCCCTCGAAACATCTTGGCAACGCAGGTTATGCAAGGTCCACACATAAATGGGAACTAAGTGTTTTCAGGCTTCTCCTCTTGTGCTTCAACTTTACTCTGGGTTCCCACAGATAGTGATTACTGCTCCTGGTTAGTACCCAAGCTTATCGCTGTACCCCCCTTTGATCTCTCCCAAATATAATATACACATTTCAATCATACAACCAATAAAATAAATCAATTATAAACAAAATATAAATGCTAAGTCACATAGCAACAACAATATTACAGTTTTAGAATCCCTTGCAACCACAAAGCATATTTTCATACAGTTTTAGAACCCTTGCATGTGATTTCCAAAAAAAAACAACAAAATTAAATGTTCCATACAGTTTTAGAATCCTTGCAATAAATTCAAATCTAAGCCTTTATTCTCAAAGACGGGTCATCATTACACATTAACATATATTAAACATAACAAATGTGTTGACATCAAAAAAATCAAATTCAACAATTGAAGTACTTCACCCCAAATAAAATAAATGGTAACACTTCGCACCAATTTTCTCTTTGATCTTGTCCAAACAAACACTACTTCTCGATGAGTGCACACGAAATTCAGGTTGACGCTCGTTAATTGTCACTTCGTCAAAAGTTTAGGTGAGTCTGTTTTTGACAAATGTTCGACCGCCAAAACATTTTCGCTGTCATCAAACTTGTCGCTATCACTCGAAACAATGGAAAGGGTTACTTCTCCGGAGTATTAATTATGCCATTCCTTCCTAATTTATTCCTCTATTTTATTTCACTTCAACCAGACAACATAAGCTTCCTGAGGAAAAATATTCCTGCAATACAAAAGTACATCAACATTTCCAAACAAAAACATGTTATATACCGCATGTTATTGACATTTCTCAAGCATCTTCCACATTACAATTATTTTTCTTTGTTTCATATATAACAAAAAAAATTAAACTAACATCATCATAACATAATACATATTTGTCAACATTGAAATTATTTCACATAACTAATCATTTTACAAACCAAAATGAACATGTTTCATTACTAACAAAAAAACATATCAAAGCCAAGTTCCGATCATTACATATTACCATGTGTCATAACAAATGTTAAGCGGTGACAACTAGTTACATTCTAGTTAACTGTGTGCTCCATTTCCCCCCTCCAAAAAATGTGATTCAATAGTCAGAGCAAAACACGGACCTCTCGAGTTTTGCACTATTGTATAGCATCTTTCACAAAAATGCAAGGAATGGTCCTCCTGTCTTTCAATCTCTCTCCATCTCCTAATAGTTTCTCGCACACTATCCCGTTCTCATCACACTATTCCTCCAAATAGCTCCAAAACAAATGCATACACAAGGTACTGTGTCTAATATACGCTTCACCATTTCTCTGTAGTTATGTATCATGATCGCCTCTAATGTACACCTCATATGAGTGCCCACTGCACTATCTTAACACACAACTCTACCTCCAATGTACACAAACATGTTTTTTCAAGCGCACTTCTTAAGTTAGCATAATGCATATATCTAATGCCCAAAGCATGTCTCACAGTATTTTTCAAATACCCACAATATTTCTTACTATCCCTCTGTCTCAAATGGATAGCATTACACTAAGCACAGGACATACTTAGGTTATTCTTCACCTACTACCTCTCTCATGATAGCATTACACTAAGCACATGGTCATGCTTATGTTAGTCTTCACTTACTACCTCTCTCATGATATCACTCAATATAATCACTCTCAGTCCTATTTATGTATGTCTATCATACCCATCAACAAGGACCATATTCTAATATTACCCTCAACATACTCTCATCTACACCTCATGATTTCTTTACAGACACCCTGTAAATCATCATGTTTACCACTCATAGTTCAGTGCACACACATTTAGTGCTACTCTCTCTCAAAATATAGTTCGGTGCACACAAAATCTACCATAATATATCCTAACTCTTCATAATCACACACACACAGTGCTACGTTTCACAATACTCTCCTAACATCAACTTTTTGATTGTTTCTTACTCTTCTTTAGTTCTCTGTCTAGTTCCTGAATACGATCAAGTAGATCATTCGTATCTCTTAGATAATCCTTTCTCTCCCTGATTAACAACTTTAACTTCCTTTTTAACACTGACATATCTTCCTCACTGCCTACTCCAACACTACAGACTTCTTTTATCTCTTCATGTTGTATATCCCTCAACTCGTTTATCTCCTCATGTAGACTCTCTATATATTCATCTTGATCGTCCCTGTCTTCCTGTAACTTCTCTAATTCATCTCGTTTCTCTTTAACTTCTATCTGTAAATTTTTGACCGTCTTCTTTAATCCTGCAGTCTCCTTTTTACTCTCCATCTCTAAACTATATATTTCCTCCTGTTTCTTTGATCTTCCCAACAGCAACATCCCTATACTTTATTTCCCTTCCTCTGCTTAAATGGTCCGCCTTATCTAACTTTTCCTGTAAATCATCAATTGTGTACCGCATAGATTTGATTTCTTCAGAACTAGCCTGCAGTCTATCTATGAGTTCAGCGTTCTGCTGTTTAAGTTCTTCAATTTGCCTCATCTCAATGTCTGGACCTTTCTGGTTTCTAATTTCCCTGAAACAATTGATAGCATAAATTCTTTGGTCTCTAAAGGACCCTCTTCTCCTTATATGTCTGCCACTCCCAGCCTTCATCCAATCATTTCTAAACTGTCCAACATGATACTGTCTATTTCTTATTCCAAACCCCAGCCTCCTAGACGTACATTCTATGCTAACGTGCCCAATCCCAGCACAATTGTAACATACCAACCCCAGAAAAAATGGATTTCTTAATCTGCTACCCCTTCTAACATAGGTTGTCCCTTCTTCTGTCATACTGCCAATCTACAAATCTTCCCAAAAAAAAGAATTAATTACCTCCTATCCGTACCTAAATATGAAAAAAATCTTATCCTATTTGTCCAATCTGTGAGTCAGTATTGTGTTCTATTCGTCGTGGTATAGTGGTAGTATAGTCAATCCAGGGGGTTCGAATCCTGTGTCACGGAAACCATAATAAATGTAGCCGTGTGGGCCTTATTACTGAAATCCTGTGTTCTATCCTTGGTCACTGCACCAATAAATGTATCAGTGTAACCTCCTGATAAGCTATTAATATTTCTACACGTATTTACAACTCTATCAACACCATCCACAACTGCGTACATAGACTACAAATAAAAGAAATGGCCGTCAAGTACATCGTACATCTATGTGAGAATCAAACCCGATTCTCAACTTTTATTTCTTTATATTTACTTAATTAAATATCTCATCTTGATTTCAAAATAATAGCACATACATCAAATTATCAAAATAATAAAGAAAATCCTGAAAAGAAAAAAAATCAACAATTCAAAACAACATACCAATGCACATAGCTGAAAAAATATCCCTACTAACTAATATTGATTGTTTTCCTAAGGATATCTAATCTCTAAAATCCTATCTCTAAAAATGTTCACTGTTCACTGTTTACCTTGTTGCGATGTCCTTAGAAATAAATACTTGTTCAGTCACAATGTTATACCGCTTCTAGCTAGAGTTGCTGTCCTAATAGTATATACGAAATGTCTCTGCTACTGGTTAAAATAATGCATCCTGAAAACAAATGGCTGACCTCTCCCTCTCTCATATACTGTTATAGCCTCTCCGTCGGGTCTGGCCCTATCCCTTTAGTTTAGCTCTGCCGCCTAGTTTTCCAACTCTGACAACTAGTCCTCCGGTTCTAATGTAACCGGTTCACCAACACTGAACAGGAACTCTCTCTGATTTGGACAAAAATCTCCGTGGAGGTCTACAATCTACTTCTTAGTTGGGTTCTCTCTCTGTCTGCAACTCAGTTCAATTCTACTTTCTAAGGGTGTCTCTGCCAACTGTCCCTCTGCTAAGTGTGTGTGAAGATGTGTCTTCACTCTTTCTAACTGGCCAATATTTACTGTTGAAGTCTGTCTCGGGACTACCTACACTGCCTGTTCCTGAGTACCTCTCTGTCTTCTCAGTTTTTCCCTCCTCTCCTGCCTGTGCTAGACCCTGGTATATATATATGGTCCGTTTCTTTGATTCACGAAATCAAAGACATCAATGAATTATCAGATGTCACCCAGATTGTCGCCAAATAGTTTGGACTTCAGTTACATTTTCAACACTCACTCATACCCTCATAAGCCAAAAATACAACACGATTTGACAGTCTCTGTGTATGTACGCTGACAACTTCCTGTTTTTGAATTGAGATCAAGAAACAATTGCCGCACTACAACAATATTTCTGCGCAGCTGTCAACGCCCGCCATTACTGGGAAACATTGTCGAAATAAGTTACGATTACTCCCGATGGAGGAGATGAGAGAACTGGCCTAGCAATAACACTATTACACGCGGGATGGCAGAGAAAGCAACAGATTCCCAGATTTACGGTGTTCGTGGCACGAATCGAAGGGTTACGATGTCCATGGCACCGAGCCGAAGAGCTGAAAAGCTCAAGTGCTTCTGAATCGGAAAAAAAATAAATAATGTATATTGATGGACTACAGTGTTTAGACCTTAATTTTCTTTGAAATGTGCAGGTGATGTGTGATGTGTTCAACATCACGCCGGCCGTCTTTACTTCAAAATATTTTTCTGGTACTCGAGTTGAGTCTGTGTCGACCTGAGAGACGTTAACGCCCGGAGAAAAATTCTACTCCCACGCGCTTAGGAATGGAGTACACTAACCACCACACTGGATCTTATTATTTTGCGATCGCCAGCTATAAACTCAGGATTAATCCTCGTATGTGCTTCTCACTCATTTTTGTTTGAAGGTATGCTTTCCTTATTATCAGTGTCTCCCGCCATACAAACGTACATTCCCTGACTTCAGAGGTATCAATGGATCTCATTTCATTGCAACTTCCGTACCAATGATGGGGTCAACAGATTGGCTTAGGAGGTGGATGGGAAGTGAGGTTACATCAGTCTGATACAAAAATGTATGATGAAAGTGACAAGAGATTTGTCATTAGATAATACAAGATGGAGCGGAAACAGAACATTCATCCGAAACAGCAAACGATGTATACTATCATCTCAGAAGAGGTTCAGATTTGGTACAGTCTAAAAATTACCAAACACAGTATTCGAACCATTTACTCTTATTTCTTACCCACCCATTACAGCCTAGCCTAGCAATACGAGCGTTCTAACGAACACAGCCAGCTAGTTCTCCAAAAAGAGTTTGTCGTTCGAATCTCATGTTTTACCTGCTGCCTTGATGGAGGCTTTACCTGCTGCCTTAAAAGTTGACGGAGAGCGAGCCCAGTAAACGCTGGCTAAAACTGGACACATCGCCAAAGGATAAGCACCAGAGCTCCAAATGTGCTGAAGATGTGACGAAACCCACCCATGCTAAGGCTGCATGAATCAGATTTCCACGTGAATAAGATTTATGGGGATATCTGGTACATCAGTCTAAGGGTGATCTGAGAAAGAGAGAGAGAGAGAATCATGTGTTTGGTAAAGTGTGTTTGTTTCGGAAACTCATAATACTTGTACACTCTCTATTTGTTAATCCTATTCATTGCTTGAGTTGCTTCCCCTGGGTTCTTACCAAAAAATTCTCATTGTTATCATACAGTTTATAACAACAGACTGAAATATCATTTTTTTTCAACAAATTATATAGATACACAATTATAATGAGTGGTACTGTGAGTGGAACTGTGAGTGCGACTGTGAGTGCGACTGTGAGTGCGACTGTGAGTGCGACTGTGAGTGGTACTGTGAGTGCGATTGTGGGACTGTGAGTGCGACTGTGAGTGCGACTGTGAGTGGGATTGTAAGTGCGACTGTGAGTGGGACTGTGAGTGTGACTGAGTGCGACTGTGAGTGCGACTGTGAGTGCGACTGTGAGTGCGACTGTGAGTGCGACTGTGAGTGCGACTGTGAGTGCGACTGTGAGTGGGACTGTGAGTGTGACTGTGAGTGCGACTGTGAGTGCGACTGTGAGTGCGACTGTGAGTGGTACTGTGAGTGGGACTGTGAGTGGGACTGTGAGTGCGATTGCGGCACTGAAATCAATAACTCCCTCCTTTATGTTACAAAGCGGTCCAGCATATAAAAAGGAGCAGAGATTACTTGTATAACACGTCATTAATATCATTGCAAATCTTACGCTTGTTCTGGCTGAAACACTATCTCTAGCCAAGAACTACTTGCACAGTGTTAACAAGAGAATATGAGTACCATCATCCAAAGGAGACGATGGGAGTGGATCAGACATGTGATACGCATGGAGATTAAGTGGATCAGACATGTGATACGCATGGAGATTAAGTGGATCAAAAATGGGATACGCATGGAGATTGAGTGGATCAGTCATGTGATACGCATGGAGATTGAGTGGATCAGTCATGTGATACGCATGGAGATTGAATGGAACAGACATGTGATACGCATGGAGATTGAATGGATCAGACATGTGATACGCATGGAGATTGAGTGGATCAGACATGTGATACGCATGGAGATTGAGTGGATCAGACATGTGATACGCATGGAGATTAACTCTATCACGAAAACTGCACTGATATGGACACCAGAAGGTAAACGAAAACGTGGAGTACCCAAAACGATCTGGAGGAGAATGTAATAGTGGTTTCCCTACACTACTAATATTCTTCTTCTATATTCTATTATTCGTTTATCCTCGGTCACTGCTCTAGCTTTGTAACAGTGTGATCTGGCAACCAGTTTTGTAATAGATTATTTTCGCTACTACACTTCTTCTCTTCAGTCTGCAACAACAACTACTATCAGCACCATCCACAACTATCACATAGAATACAAATAAATGAAATAGCCGTCAAATATATCGTACATCTATGTGAGAATCAAACCTGATTCTCAACTTTTATTTTTGTTATTTACTTATTTAAATATCTCATCAATGTTAAAAGAAATAGCACATACATTAAATTATCTTCTTCTTCTTCTTCTTTGCGTTCGTTCTTTACGACCAATTTTAATCACTCTTTGTGATTTGTTTGATCTTTGCCAAGAACGTGTATACGATTAAATTATCAAACGAAATCTTGAAAAGAAAACCAACAATTTCAAAACGCATAACAATGCACATAACTTTAAAATACACCTACTAACTAATATTGTCAATCTTCACTAAGTGATATCTAATACCCCGACATCCTATCTATAAAATGTTCACAATTCAACTCTACCTTGCTTGCGATGTCCTTAGAAAAATTACTTGTTCAGTCACAATACGTTATACCGCTTTATAGCTAGATTTGCTGTCATAATAGTACACACGAAATGTCTCTGCTAACTGGTTATAATAATGTATTCTGTAAACTGGCTGACATCTCTCTCTCATATGCTGTTATAGCCTCTCCGTCTGGTCTGGTCCTACTCTTCAGTTTAGCTCTACCGCCTAGTTTTCTACTCTGAAAAGTCCTCCGGTTCTAATGTAACCGGTTCACCAATTCTGAACAGTAACTCTCTGATTTGGTCAAAATCTCCGTGGAGTTCTGCATCTACGTCTTAGTTAGGCAACACTCTATGTCGGCCGTTCTGTTGGGCTATGCGTATGGATTTATGTTATCTATCTGACTTTGATCTCTTGGGCTCTCTCTGTCTGCAACTCAGTTCAATTCTACTGCCTCGTTCTCTATTCCACTTATAACTCGCAGCAGAGTTGTTCTGCTCTATAATTCTTGTTACTATCTACTAAGTTCTTGTCGATAACTGTGTGAGTCTCTTATTCTAGACTACACTCCTTGACTTGTCGATTCTTTCTGTCTGTAACTGTCTCAGACTCAGACTACCTACTCTCTGTCCCTCTGTCTGAATCAGAATCGACTACCCTCACTGCCTGTCCCTCGGTACCTCTCTGTCCCTCTGTCTCTGTGTAGTGTCTCTGCCAAGTGTGTCGGTGAAGTGTGTCTGCCAAGTGTCTGTCCCTACTGTGTGTCCAATCTGCAAAATGCATTCTATTTATCAACTGGCAATTTGTTTCCAAATCAGTCCTTGTCCTGTTAGTACAATTCTCACGGTCAAATCTGGTTGTTGGTTGGGAATCCTAATTGATATTTGCGACCGGACACTCACCTCTGGCATTTTTAGAAAAAGTAATTTCAATTAACCTCAACTTGGCTGCAGGGGTAAAGAAAACAGGGCATAAATTTACTTCTAGTTAAGGAAAAGTCCTCTTTGTTTCATTGAAAAATACGCGCCTAGTTGAAGCTTGGGACTAAGAATAAAGGAATAAAAAAACCTGGTATCATATTCCCTGCTACAAGAACAGTAGAACATGAGCTGATAGAAATGAATCACAGCTGGAGTACAATGCAGGGGACGATCAAGAAGGGCGTGAATTGTTGCTTCTCTAAGCGCCAAGGGCGTCACAGACTAGAGAGAAAGAGAGAGATAGCGTGTGATTGCAACGTAAGCTCTGTTGAATTCTCTAAAACCTGACGAGACAGACTTCAGTTTGTGTCTAAAAAATATACAAGCTAATGTCTGGGAGTACATGATGGACAGCAGTAACAATATCTGAGGTTGATGAGGATGAATTATCATCATTGCACTTCAATGAGTAACCATGTGTGCACTGATCGCATTCTTACACATGAAGATCTCAGCTACAGTGCACGAATTCCGTAGCACGGACGAATGTTAGAATTGCTGTGTTCTAAAAACGCCTGTCTGCAGAGCTATGCAATAAGTTCCGTAAGACATAAGGTTGTGGTTCAAATCCTGGGTTTTGGTAAATTGTTTTTTCCGAGCCTTCTAAAACTTGTTTAATAATAATAATAGATTATCTCGTACAGTTATACGTTATATAGGGCCTCCAAGCAATTTCTTCATACTGCTCTATCCTGGGCAACTCGCTCAATCTCCTCCATGAAACTGAGGCCGATATTTCTTGCCTCTCTCAGCAAAGTTCGTTTCAGATTGTCCTTAGGTCGTCCTCTCTTTCTTGAATCCTTAGATCGTCCTCTCTTTCTTGAATCCTTAGATCGTCCTCTCTTTCTTGAACCATCTGCATCCCACTTAATACTTGTTTACTTTCTATTTATGTACAATATGCATTGGCTTCGGTGCTTCCCCTGAGGTTCGTTATAACAACTGCTTTATCACAGTGGATATTATAAGCTGTTGTTGCATTTGTGTATTAAGTCTAGTTCCCAGGTCAGAACTCCCTGACGATACAGTTAATGGGTTGAACATTGACCGTAGTAAGAGATTGCAATTTTTTTAAACAACCTTTGACTTCAGTCTATCTTATAAACATCATTATGCACACACGACATAACAATTTCTTCTTCTTCTTTGCGTTCGTTCTTTACGATCAATTTTAATCACTCTTTGTGATATGTTTAATCTTTGCCAAGAACGTGTATACGTTGCACATTGGTTTGGTAGGGCCTTAAACGCGTAGACTTCTTCACGTTTAGGACACATGCATCTGGTTTCAGCTAAACCTCCTTAGTCGACTCTTACGACATGCGTGGTAGGTAACATTGGTTCTATTCTTTACACCCCATATTTGGGCCCCGGTAACCACTTGGGCGGACATAACAATTTAAGTGGTATTTTGCTTTTCTTAAAACTCTTAAATCGCATACCTGTAGCAATGACTGTCTGTCTTCTGTTCTGTCAGTTGGTTTTTGTCGGTTAACGGTTATTATGGGAAATCTTCACAAGACCTGATTACAAATGTGAATACTTGGAGTTTGTCCAAAATGAAGGCATGCGTATAATTCTCGTCTGCACTAAGTATACTTTGATTGTGCTAATGAAATACGGGATTGAATTTTTGCCAATATATTCTGGCTATAACCTTGCTCAAACTAAGGTTTCAGTGTTTGACAGAGCAGACTACAGACTTGCCCTGTGCTAGATTAGCACTGGTTTTAAATTCGATTACAGTCAAAAATGTTTCTGGAGAAGTTTTGTGAAGTTTTCAATGAAACATATATATATATATATATACAGTGGCGGCTCGTGATCATTTTTGTTGGTGGGGCCGGACAAAATTTTCGGAAAAATCATGATTTTGGGTTAGGTTATATATTATTATTTACATATTAGTTATACATGATTTTTGGTGTGGCAAGGCCCCACTGGCCCTTAATGACGAGCCGCCCCTGGTATTTACATATTAGTTATACATGATTTTTGGTGTGGCAAGGCCCCACTGGCCCTTAATGACGAGCCGCCCCTGGTATTTACATATTAGTTATACATGATTTTTGATGTGGCCCGACCCCACTGGCCCTTAATGACGAGCCGCACTGTATATATATATATATATATATATATATATATATATATATATATATATATATATATATATATATATATATATATATACCTCTTGTACCGTTATACGTTATATAGAGGGTCTGCAACTAATGTATCCATATGTTCTGGGTAACTCGCTCGATCTCTTTCATGGAATTGAGTTCGATATTTCTTTGCTTCGCTCAGCACTTCGTTTCACTAGGGCGTCTTCTCTTTCTTAAACCCCTCACACAATTATGCCTGCTTTGGTATTCTTTGATGATTTCTTATCAATGTATGCCTAACATATTTCCGTCTTCGTTTTCTTATAACAGTTGTTTCTAATGGTTGATGATCAAACATTTCTCCGATTTCATCACTCCTTCTGAATTCGTCCCATTTTATGTTCATTATTTTTCCGAGTCATCTATTTTCAAATGCATTCAACTTACTTTCTATATCTTTAGTCATATACACCATATGTAACATATACATCAAACAAATGTTAGACAGGTGTGTGAAGCTCTCAGGTAACATATATAACAAACATATACTAGACAGGTGTGTGAAGCTCTTAGGTAACATATATATCTAACATGTTAGACAGGTGTGTGAAGCTCTCAGGTAACATATACAACAAACATATACTAGACAGGTGTGTGAAGCTCTTAGGTAACATATATATCAAACATGTTAGACAGGTGTGTGAAGCTCTCAGGTAACATATACAACAAACATATACTAGACAGGTGTGTGAAGCTCTTAGGTAACATATATATCAAACATGTTAGACAGGTGTGTGAAGCTCTCAGGTAACATATACAACAAACATATACTAGACAGGTGTGTGAAGCTCTTAGGTAACATATATATCAAACATGTTAGACAGGTGTGTGAAACTCTCAGGTAACATATACAACAAACATATACTAGACAGGTGTGTGAAGCTCTTAGGTAACATATATATCAAACATGTTAGACAGGTGTGTGAAGCTCTCAGGTAACATATACAACAAACATATACTAGACAGTTATGTGAAACTTTCAGGTAACATACACATCAAACATAAACTAGACAGGTGTGTGAAACTCTCAGGTAACATATACATCAAACAGCACAGAAGATACATCCTAGAAAACAAACTTGGAATGCAACTATTAACTTGTCTTATTGCAAGTCAGATATTTTAAAAAAAAACCCTTATGCTAGCTTGACATGAACTCGACACAGCTCGATCTGCGTTCAATGAATAATATTTTGAATTCGTTTCCATAGTTACCAGTATAAACACAGCTAAATCAAGCATGTTCTATATAGCAAACTGAAAGTTTATACAATGATGGTGGTAACGATGTATGTCTACATTTCTCGTAGTTGGGTTTGCTTTTTCTCGTGTAAAAGATTTCTTACCCAAAAAATTGTAAGTTACTTCTATTATTCAATAAAATATACGACGCCTCTGCCTTCGTTTTATTTTTTTTTGCTGCTGTTTATTCCTGTCTACACAAGCATTCCAGTTTTCTGAGTGTATATTGTTTAGTAATGTCTACATCATAACTCTAATGTTATATAGATGTACATGTATGTTGTTTAGTAATGTCTACATCATAACTCTAATGTTATATAGATGTACATGTATGTTGTTTAGTAATGTCTACATCATAACTCTAATGTTATATAGATGTACATGTATGTTGTTTAGTAATGTCTACATTATAACTCTAATGTTATATGGATGTACATGTATGTTGTTTAGTAATGTCTACATCATAACTCTAATGTTATATGGATGTATGTTGTTTAGTAATGTCTACATCAAAACTCTAATGTTATATGGATGTACATGTATGTTGTTTAGTAATGTCTACATCATAACTCTAATGTTATATGGACGTATGTTGATATGGCTCAGAGATCGTCAAAACTTCCAACAAACTTTACAGTTATGTACGTCTCCGTAGTTCCGTTATCATTCGATAGTTGTATTCGTTATTCTCTGTTCGTACGTTATGAATTCCGGTGTAGTCATGGCGTATACTATTTCCCCTATAACACATTTTTGTGCAGTGGCGGATTGTGATCATTTTTGTTGGTGGGGCCAGAAAGAAATTTTCGGAGAAATCATGGTCTCGATTAGGTTTTATTTTAATGTATAAAATAATAAATACACGTTACACTTTTTTTTTTGGTGGAGCCCGGCCCCACTGACCCTTAATGACGAGCCGCCACTGTTTTTGTGTGAAGGCTTGCTTTCCTTATCACTAGTGTACCTAGCCTTTCAGGCGGGCCTTACTCTACTACAGAGGTACTTTTAATACAGTTCAACAAGTAAATAATCACGGTGACATTGAGTCAACCGTACTGTATGTACACAAGGAAAATGTCGGGTAACATTACTTTGTGAATGGATTCAGTAATTTATTTTAACATTACAGTGTCAATGGCTTCAATAATGTATAGTAACATTATAGTGGTAATGCCTAGTGTGATATGCCTGGTGTAATATGCCTAGTGTGATATGCCTAGAAATTGATCAACACAACCTGTCAGCTACGGTATGTGAGAGCCGAACCACCATTTGTCTTTCCCTGGCACGTAATTACCACAAGATTATTTATGCTCTCGGCAAGCACAGGCCGCTATAAATAAAACGCAAGTTTTCTAATGCATTAGTAGTAGCAGTTTATTATTCTTTATGACTGAGGTGTACGCTGGTTTACTTTATGTAGGGTTCAAGAATTTTTACTTCCCTTGAGTTTACTTTATGTAGTATTCAAGAACACTTACTTCCCTTGAGTTTACTTTATGTAGTATTCAAGAACACTTACTTCCTGAGCTTTATTTATGTAGTGTTCAAGAATTTTTACTTCCCTTGAGTTTACTTTATGTAGTATTCAAGAATTTTTACTTCCCTTGAGTTTACTTTATGTAGTGTTCAAGAATTTTTACTTCCCTTGAGTTTACTTTATGTAGTATTCAAGAATATTTACTTCCCTTGAGTTTACTTTATGTAGTGTTCAAGAATTTTTACTTCCCTTGAGTTTACTTTATGTAGTATTCAAGAACACTTACTTCCCTTGAGTTTACTTTATGTAGTATTCAAGAATTTTTACTTCCCTTGAGTTTACTTTATGTAGTATTCAAAATTTTACTTCCCTTGAGTTTACTTTATGTAGTATTCAAGAATTTTTACTTCCCTTGAGTTTACTTTATGAAGTATTCAAGAATTTTTATTTCCCTTGAGTTTACTTTATGTAGTATTCAAGAATTTTTACTTTCCTTGAGTTTACTTTATGTAGTATTCAAGAACATTTACTTCCCTTGAGTTTACTTTATGTAGTATTCAAGAATTTTTATTTTCCTTGAGTTTACTTTATGTAGTATTCAAGAATTTTTATTTCCCTTGAGTTTACTTTATGTAGTATTCAAGAACATTTACTTCCTTGAGTTTACTTTATGTAGTATTCAAGAACATTTACTTCCTTGAGTTTACTTTATGTAGTATTCAAGAACATTTACTTCCTTGAGTTTACTTTATGTAGTATTCAAGAATTTTTATTTTCCTTGAGTTTACTTTATGTAGTATTCAAGAATTTTTATTTCCTTGAGTTTACTTTATGTAGTATTCAAATTTTACTCCTTGAGTTTACTTTATGTAGTGTTCAAGAACATTTATTTCCTTTGAGTTTACTTTATGTAGTATTCAAGAACATTTATTTCCCTTGAGTTTACTTTATGTAGTATTCAAGAACATTTACTTCCCTTGAGTTTACTTTATGTAGTGTTCAAGAATTTTATTTCCTTGAGTTTACTTTATGTAGTATTCAAGAACATTTACTTCCCTTGAGTTTACTTTATGTAGTATTCAAGAACATTTATTTCCTTGAGTTTACTTTATGTAGTATTCAAGAACATTTACTTCCCTTGAGTTTACTTTTTAGGTATTCAAGAAGTTTTATTTTCCTTGAGTTTACTTTATGTAGTATTCAAAATTTTATTTCCTTGAGTTTACTTTATGTAGTATTCAAATTTTACTTCCTTGAGTTTACTTTATGTAGTGTTCAAGAACATTTATTTCCTTTGAGTTTACTTTATGTAGTGTTCAAGAACATTTACTTCCCTTGAGTTTACTTTATGTAGTATTCAAGAACATTTACTTCCCTTGAGTTTACTTTATGTAGTGTTCAAAAATTTTATTTCCCTTGAGTTTATTTTTATGTAGTATTCAAGAACATTTACTTCCCTTGAGTTTACTTTATGTAGTATTCAAGAACATTTATTTCCCTTGAGTTTACTTTATGTAGTATTCAAGAACATTTACTTCCCTTGAGTTTACTTTATGTGTATTCAAGAACATTTATTTCCTTGAGTTTACTTTATGTAGTATTCAAGAATTTTATTTCCTTGAGTTTACTTTATGTAGTGGTCAAGACATTTACTTCCCTTGAGTTTCCATTGAGGCCCACATGTATGTAGACGCTTAACCCCTTCGCTTTTCAGAGCCTGTATACTGTCTCCCAGTATTTATGAACATGACACAAAGACAGTATACTTGATTATCTCAGTATACATTGTAATATGAACGCGTCCACAGATATAAAAGAAGAGAAAAAAAGAATTACCCAGTGAAAGGGTTATCTAACACAACGAACTCAACGATATAAAGTACTATTCAGAATCACATACCGTCCGGAAAGGGAGATTTTATAAGTACGAGATAGAGCACAAGAAGAAGATGAAAAACATTTGAAAACTCGCCCCTTCAACAAATGTTACCTCTCATTAAACCATAGTTTACACGTTCTTAAAACATGTTTCAACTTTTATTCAATTATAATTTACCTCTTTCTCAAAGCATCTGTTACTTTCTCCAATTTACTTCCCTTAATTCATAATTGTTCTCGCTTTAAGCATAATTTATTTCCCCCTGAAACCTTGTTTTGTTTCTTCTTAAACTTGTTTACTTACTCTAGCACATAATCTCTTTATTTTCTTAAGCATATTGTACTTACTTATATATACTTTACTAATTTAAACACACTTTACTTTTCTAAACATATTTTACTTTCTTTTAATGTATTTTTGTATTACTAACTTGGATTCTCTGCAGGGAATTATTTTATTTTATTATGTTTGTTGGTCTATATGCCGTGATGTAACGAAAAAAGACTCGTTCATGGATTGAAAGAATGGGAATCGGCTACAGTGGTTCTAATCACTTACATAACAATCAAAATTTAAACATATTCTACTTCCCGTTAGACACATTTTACTTCCTTTCAGGAATAATTTATTACCCTTTAGGCATAATTTACTGCTACTAGGCATAATTTACTGCTACTAGGCATAATTTACTGCTTTCTAGGCATAATTTACTGCTACTAGGCATAATTTGCTTCCCTTTAGACATATTTTACTTCCTCTTAGACATATTTTACTTCCTCTTAGACATAATTTACTTCTCTTCAAGAATAATTTGCTTCCTCTTAGACATATTTTACTTCTCCTTAGACATATTTTACTTCCTCTTAGACATATTTTACTTCTCCTTAGACATATTTTACTTCTCCTTAGACATATTTTACTTCTCTTCAGGAATATTTTACTTCCCCTTAGACATATTTTACTTCTCCTTAGACATATTTTACTTCTCCTTAGACATATTTTACTTCCTCTTAGACATATTTTACTTCCCTTCAGGAATAATTTACTTCCCCTTAGACATATTTTACTTCCTCTTAGACATATTTTACTTCCTCTTAGACATATTTTACTTCCCTTCAGGAATAACTTACTTCACCTTAGACATATTTCACTTCCCCTTAGACATATTTTACTTCCTCTTAGACATCTTTCACTTCCCTTCAGGAATAATTTACTTCTATTTAGACATATTTTACTTTCCCTTGGAAATGTTTTACTTTATCTTAGGCATATTTTAACCTTATTTTCCCCATTTTCACAAACATCTTTTACCTATCATTACACATATTTTAACTTTTTATAAAAACAGTTTATTTACCTCCCTTTAATAAACAATTTTTTTTTCTAACATTTTTAAACTATTCCCAGATTATTTTTAATGTTACAGAGTTTGCACAGATTGATGTTTGTTTGTTTGTTTGTTTGTTAAGTAAGGGATTAAAGCCTCTTTAAGCCGAGGCACGCCCTTTCAACCTAAGGCGAACCTTTTATTGGTTATATCAGAGCGTGTAGGCCAACAAACATGAAAATAAGAATTAACTCCTTTCGGAGAATCCAAGAATAACTACAACACAGACTGATCAGTCATACAGGTGGATTTATGTGTTGGTTTGGCTGTCTGTATGGCAGGTTGACATGCATTGTTAATAGCTAGAAACCGTAGCTGATTTAAATGTCATTATTTGCGTGAATTCTTTGTGTTTGATCTCAACAAGTGTAGGCACAGACTAGGAAAATTTATCGCATTTCTGACAGATCAATACTAGATCGATAATGGAATCATAGTAGTGAGATTTAAGTTCTGTGTTTAAAACTGCAGTTATTTCCCTTGTATAACTCTCTACTTCGTGAATTGTCTTTCTTGCTTATGTTATTAATTCTGGTAATGTTGTTCATTAGTTGTTATGAAATGTATTGTTAAGTTTATGTTGCTAAGTTCCACACTACGTGTCTGTCTGACAGTGTGGCAATGTTGATGTGAGTGGTTTACCAGTATGTTCCTTTTTGTCAAGATGCTTTTGTACTCAGATATTCTTATGTGTAAAGAAACAGTATGAAACAATCACATACGGAAATCATTCATCATACAGCATACAGCATACAGTATACAGCATACAGCATACAGTATACAGTATACAGTATGACAATCGTTTTTATTCGTCTAGCCTCATTGTAAACAAACGTGGAGGTTTTAAATCAGGCCTGCACACAAAGAAACCTTATCAAAAGAATAAGAATCCGACAATCAAGGTTCTTCGGGCATATAATGCGAAGAGAAGGTTTAGAACATTTGGTGACTACAGGTAAAATTCAGGGAAGGAGAGATCGTGGAAGACAGAGGGAGAAGATGTTGGATGGCCTGACATCATGGTTCGACAAAATATCGACGTCAGAACTGATTACATGCACCAAGCAAAGAGAGTTGTGGAGAGACATGATCGCCTACGCCGGCAGGCATGGCACTTGATTGAGCCTCATTGTGTGTTTCAATGTTTTTAAACAGGGATGTTAACGTTATTAGGAGACTATATGCCTCTCCGTAGCTCCCATGCAGCAGACCCGTGTTCAATTCACGGTAAGGCCAAGAATTTTTTTCTGTTGTGGGCATTAATGAAAAATCCTAACATGAACAGCTTCGCGGCGACTACACTAGATATGCGGCCATTAAATTCTGCAGGCTCACGTCCCACCTGTCCTACATAGCCTTAAAAAGCAGTACTAGAGGAAGTAACGACAGTTTTTTTAATGCCTTTCTTTCCTTTGTCCACTTCCAAAGTATCACTTTCTACTAAAGTATCACTTTCTACCAAAGCATCACTTTCTACCAAAGCATCACTTTCTACCAAAGTATCACTTTCTACCAAAGCATCACTTTCTACTAAAGTATCACTTTCTACTAAAGTATCACTTTCTACCAAAGTATCACTTTCTACTAAAGTATCACTTTCTACTAAAGTATCACTTTCTATCAAAGTATCACTTTCTACTAAAGTATCACTTTCTACTAAAGTATCACTTTCTACCAAAGTATCACTTTCTACCAAAGTATCACTTTCTACTAAAGTATCACTTTCTACTAAAGTATCACTTTCTACCAAAGTATCACTTTCTACCAAAGTATCACTTTCTACCAAAGTATCACTTTCTACTAAAGTATCACTTTCTACCAAAGTATCACTTTCTACCAAAGTATCACTTTCTACCAAAGTATCACTTTCTATCAAAGTATCACTTTCTACTAAAGTATCACTTTCTACCAAAGTATCACTTTCTACTAAAGTATCACTTTCTACCAAAGTATCACTTTCTACCAAAGTATCACTTTCTACCAAAGTATCACTTTCTACTAAAGTATCACTTTCTACCAAAGTATCACTTTCTACCAAAGTATCACTTTCTACCAAAGTATCACTTTCTATCAAAGTATCACTTTCTACTAAAGTATCACTTTCTACCAAAGTATCACTTTCTACTAAAGTATCACTTTCTACCAAAGTATCACTTTCTACTAAAGTATCACTTTCTACTAAAGTATCACTTTCTACCAAAGTATCACTTTCTACCAAAGTATCACTTTTTACTAAAGTATCACTTTCTACCAAAGTATCACTTTCTACCAAAGTATCACTTTCTACCAAAGCATCACTTTCTACAAAAGTATCACTTTCTACCAAAGCATCACTTTCTACTAAAGTATCACTTTCTACTAAAGTATCACTTTCTACTAAAGTATCACTTTCTACCAAAGTATCACTTTCTACCAAAGTATCACTTTCTACTAAAGTATCACTTTCTACCAAAGTATCACTTTCTACCAAAGTATCACTTTCTATCAAAGTATCACTTTCTACCAAAGTATCACTTTCTACCAAAGTATCACTTTCTACCAAAGCATCACTTTCTACAAAAGTATCACTTTCTACCAAAGCATCACTTTCTACTAAAGTATCACTTTCTACTAAAGTATCACTTTCTACTAAAGTATCACTTTCTACCAAAGTATCACTTTCTACCAAAGTATCACTTTCTATCAAAGTATCACTTTCTACTAAAGTATCACTTTCTACCAAAGTATCACTTTCTACTAAAGTATCACTTTCTACCAAAGTATCACTTTCTACCAAAGTATCACTTTCTACCAAAGTATCACTTTCTACCAAAGTATCACTTTCTATCAAAGTATCACTTTCTACTAAAGTATCACTTTCTACTAAAGTATCACTTTCTACCAAAGTATCACTTTCTACCAAAGTATCACTTTCTACCAAAGTATCATTTTCTACCAAAGTATCACTTTCTACTAAGTATCACTTTCTACCAAAGTATCACTTTCTACCAAAGCATCACTTTCTACTAAAGTATCACTTTCTACCAAAGTATCACTTTCTACCAAAGTATCACTTTCTACCAAAGCATCACTTTCTACTAAAGTATCACTTTCTACTAAAGTATCACTTTCTACCAAAGTATCACTTTCTACTAAAGTATCACTTTATATCAAAAGATATCCCACACAATTTCATATCAAAGACCTGCCATTTTATAGTAAGGTTGATGTTATAGATATCGCTTCTGAACTTTTTCTCAGCTTTCTTTGATGTGAACACGCAGGAACTACCTACATATTTGTCTATATACGATACAAGAGCAAAGGCGTTTTCAAGAGGAAAGGGAAGGGGTGGGGGTGAGTAGGCAGAGGCGTTTTAAAATATGAATCGTTAAAAAGAGATGTTGCTACTATGTGGGTTGAGACACACTGATGTACACTAACACTATACCATTAAACTATACCACCATTTATTAATAGTGTATTTATTAATAAACAGATAGAAAAATCTCTGAGGGTCACAGAGATGTGGTTTTACAGAAGAAGGATGAGAATCCATGGACTGCTAAAATGACGAATGTGGAGGTGTTGAATGAGAACAAGACACAGAGAAAGCTTATCATCAATATCTTCTTTCTTCTTCTGCGTTCTCTTATCATCAATATAAGAAAGAAGCAATCCTCATTTTTCGGACATGTAATGAGAAGCAGGGACTTAGAACACATTATGACAACCGGAAAAATCGAAGGGAGACGGAACAGAGGAAGACAGAGAGAGAGACAATTTTGGATAGCCAGACTTCATGGTATGAAAGAGCGTCAACGTCTGAGATGATAGCAAACACCAGAGACAGATTTGTGGAGATCCATGATCGTCCACGCCGGCCGGCACGACACCTGATGATGATGATGACTTATTAATATTACAACCGCAGTGTTTGCCTGCTAGTCTCTCGTTCTCTCTCGTTCTCTCTCTCTCTCTCTCTCTCTCTCTCTCTCTCTTTCTCTTGATTGATTGATTGATAGATTGATATGACCATCTTCATTGCACTTCGGTGAGTAATGTATGCTCCGATCTCTTTCTCAGAAAGGAAAATCTCAACTGCAGTGCACGAACTCCGTAGCACCGCGAGAGTCCCCGATGTAATTTTGAAGATGTTGAAGATATTTTTGTAGGAATTTAATTTTGTTAAACATTTTTACTAATGAATTTTGTTCGGGCAGCAGCTTTCCATCTGCTGTTCTCGATTTTGAACTGCCTATGGTTCTTTTACGTGCTCAAGTTGAACACGAGACCTAAGTTTTTATCGTCCGTCTCCGATAGAACTAAGATCTCACCTACACTGAGATCAGGGGTCATTGGAAAAATATCTATATGGTTCCACGAGGGAACGAACCTTATACCTTTGGCAAGTGATATGAGCACCTTACCTCTATGCCACAGAGATCCCTTCCCTATCTCTCTCTCTTTCTTTCTCTTTCTTTCTCTTCCTAACAAAACAAGCAAAGACCTGTTCAGTGGTAGAACAAAGACCTGTTCAGTGGTAGAACAAAGACCTGTTCAGTGGTAGAGCAAAGACCTGCTCAGTGGTAGATCAAAGACATTGCTCAGTGGTAGAACAAAGACCTGTTCAGTGGTAGAACAAAGACCTGCTCAGTGGTAGAACAAAGACCTGTTCAGTGGTAGAACAAAGACCTGCTCAGTGGTAGAGCAAAGACCTGCTCAGTGGTAGAGCAGAGATTGAATATAAATTGTTGAGGAGCAAGCTCGACATATACTTGGCTCGTGCTGTGATTTCTGTATTCAATAGCTTTTTTGGTTAAATTCTTGTTTCGGTACAATTATCTGTCAGTTTCTATGTCATAGTAACCCCTAGCTTAAACGAAACTTGTTCTTCGTGTCAGGTCATCCATAGAATCTCTTAAGCTTGGAAGCGGCGCCGTCTCTGTAGACAAGCGTTTCCCAAACTGAGTTTCACGGACCCCCAGCGTTCCACTAGATAATCTACTCCCATGGGATCCTCAAGCCGTTTGAAGAAACATTATGACCTTTTCAAACAGAAAAGTACATTTTTAAAATATGTATAAAAACAGTGGCAAATTAGTATGCTGTGAAATCAAAGGACCCGGATCAGATTCCTAAATGTCTGACAAGACAAAATGAAAGATTATTTAAAGTTTCCCGCAGTCTGAGAAATTAGAGCCAGCTTGACTGTTGGTGAGGTGAAATAATAACTCCATCGCTAGAAGATTTTTGTACATAGAAACCTTCGGGGGTCCACAGCAGCAAAATGTATTTAAAAGGGGGCTCACAGTAATGTAAAGTTTCGGAGCCGCTGCTGTAGACTATACTGCCTCCGTTTCCCCCATAAAAGAGACATTGTTTATCTGTTCAGTTTAGAAGTGTATAATTTTGTTTCTACTAACACAAAGAATATAGAGCACATTGTCTCATAAACCACTAAGCTTTCTCATCTTATGTTGTATTTTTGGGTTATCTTCTTACGGGAACGCAAGAGAGAGAGAGAGTTATCTTCTTACGGGAACGCAAGAGAGAGAGAGAGTTATCTTCTTAGAACGAAGAGAGGGGTTATCTTCTTACGGGAACGCAAGAGAAGAGAGAGTTATCTTCTTACGGAACACAAGAGAGAGAGAGAGAGAGTTATCTTCTTACGGGAACGCAAGAGAGAGAGAGAGAGAGAGTTATTTTCTTACGGGAACGCAAGAGAGAGAGAGAGTTATCTTCTTACGGGAACGCAAGAGAGAGAGAGAGTTATCTTCTTACGGGAACGCAAGAGAGAGAGAGAGAGTTATCTTCTTACGGGAACGCAAGAGAGAGAGAGAGAGAGAGAGTTATCTTCTTACGGGAACGCAAGAGAGAGAGAGAGAGAGAGAGTTATCTTCTTACGGGAACGCAAGAGAGAGAGAGAGAGAGAGTTATCTTCTTACGGGAACGCAAGAGAGAGAGAGAGAGAGAGTTATCTTCTTACGGGAACGCAAGAGAGAGAGAGAGAGAGAGAGTTATCTTCTTACGGGAACGCAAGAGAGAGAGAGAGAGAGTTATCTTCTTACGGGAACGCAAGAGAGAGAGAGAGAGAGAGAGAGAGAGTTATCTTCTTACGGGAACGCAAGAGAAAAGAGAGAGAGAGAGTTATCTTCTTACGGGAACGCAAGAGAGAGAGAGAGAGAGAGAGTTATCTTCTTACGGGAACGCAAGAGAGAGAGAGAGAGTTATCTTCTTACGTGAACGCAAGAGAGAGAGAGTTATCTTCTTACTTCCTTCAACTGTTGAAGTGGTCTCTGTAGTGTAGAAGTTAGGTGATCGCCTCTCGTTTAAAGGTACTCGGCTCGTTCCCTCGTGGAAACATCTGGATATATTTTTCTCTCCAGAGATCCCTAATCGTAATGTATGTGACGCCTGTGTGTTGCCATGGCTCGCAAGCGGAGCAAATAATAGTAATACTGCGACCTACAAGGTATGCCGTAAGAGGCGACTCAGGTAGGGGCTTAGGGAAGCTACCCTAGTTAACAAAAAGCTTCGTAAAAGTCGGACATGCTGGCTAACTTGTAGGCGCATAACTGCCACAACGTACAACCGCTCTTATGCTCAGATCACTTACAAAGCACATAGTTTTTAACAAGTGGTCGATATGGAGCGTTCGAGAAAGAAGAAGAAGTGTATGTGAGATCGAGTGTCAAAAGAGATCGAGTGCCAAAGAGATCGAGTGCAAAGAGATCGAGTGCCAAAGAGAGATCGAGCGCCAAAGAGCAACTCAACCCTTGTCTTTTCAAGAGGTCAAAACCTTCATACAGAGAAAATCTGCAGTAAACTGGAAGACTAACATTGGATACGATTATGGAAAACACTTCCTCAAAGACCTAAGCAGAACAGACCAGGTCATTATATTTCGACTACGCACAGCACATTGCAGACTAAACAAACACTTATATAGACTAGGAATAAGTCAGCAGGCGGAACAGAAACCAGAGCATGTCCTGCAAGAATGTCCCCTCTTTTGGGGAGCTAAGCAACATGTAGCCACACCTAGTCGACCTGAAAACTAAGATTTGGGTAAACCTGACAGACCTGAAGCTGACAGCCAAGTTTGTGGTCCACAGTAAATTAAGCGCATGACCAGAGATCGCTGAAGAAGAAGAAGAAGAAGAAGAAGAAGAAGATGGAGTTCCTAGTCATGTCGGAGATGGAAGAAAGAAAGTAGGTCATGTGTTCAAGTTGAGCACGTCAAAGAACTCTTGACAATTCCAATTCAAGAAGAACAGTCTGGAAAGTGGGACTAGAGACTGTGTCTTCAACAGTTTATTCCTGTCCCACCGCCAGTTCATTTTTATTTATTTTCTCTCTCTCTCTCTCTCTCTCTCTCTCTCTTTCTCTCTCTTCAGCTTCTGTAACTGCCTCCTTTTTTAATTAGATGAATACTTAACCCATTCCACAACCCCCAACCTGGGGGAAAAGGATGTCACATCTACTCTGACCTCTCTCCTTCCATCTGTCTGGTTTGGGTAACCCTGTCAGATACAATGTTCTTGTCATCATAGCTCTCCAGGTCATTGGGACACGCAAACCCCCACCCCCTCCCCTCCCCCAACAACCTACCAGGTAGATGCCTCATTAAGTGCAAAGAGGTTATAAAGCTCATTGTTTTCTATTTTTTAAAGATGCGCTTAAATAATGACGTGGGCTTATTAAACAATCCAGAAATATTTTTTATAACATAGATTATACTTCCATTACTTTCCTTTTGATGTTTCTATCTTCCCAACTCAAATTACATCCCTTTACTATTTCTATCTTTGTCAACTCAAATTATTTCCCTTGTTTTCTCTCTCTCTCTCTCTCTCTCTCTACCACATACAAAAATTATTCATTATTTCAGATCCTACCTTGGAAATGTTACCTTGTTTACAAACATCTTGTGATCCATTCAATAAAGTAATTATGTTCTCATTGTTCGACCAGCACCGTTGTAGACAGAGGTTGTGTGATCTGAAGTTATTACAGTCTATATCGTGGGTAGGTCACAGTACAATATACACGATAATCTACATGGGGTGGAATCAAATATCAAATATCTTTGTTATATAATTGAATCTTTACAATATATAGATATATATGGGTAGGTGTGGGTCTTGTGTGGGTCATATATTATTTGACCTGGATTCCCAGCGAACAGTATTCTGTGCAAAAGAAAATCAATTACAGTGTGGTGTACAGAAATGGCTCAGTAAGGTAAAAAGGTAAAGGAACCCTTTCATACCTCGTGGTATGTCAATACAGTGTTAGTCCTGTATTTTTCATTGACCGTCGGCACACGAAAGGGTGATGTGGTCAGCATCACGCCGGCCGCATTTACTTTCCCAGAGCATGTCTGGTACCCAGTTGAGGCTGGGTCGACATGAGAGCCGTCGCGATCGGGAAAAATTCCACGCCCACTGCGGGAGCTGAACCCAGACTACCAGCCTTGAGAAGCGAGTTCACTAACAACTACGCTACAGCGGCTCTCAATGGCTCAGTAGTTAGGGGCAAATGAAGTGCCTGGGCTGTCACAGTAAACTTGAGATACTTCTTATTCTTCGAACGCTCCATATCGACTACATGTTAACCACTCTGTGTGATCTGTATGTGATCTGAGCCTAAGAGCGATTATACGCTGTGCCAGTTGCGCGACTACAAGTAGGCCAGCACATCCGATTTCTGCAACGCTATTGATTTACTATGGTAGATTTCCTAGACCCTACCTCAGTCACCTCTTACGACATGTCTTGTAGGTCGCAGTAGTACTATTCTTTGCTCCCCTTGTGGACCCTGGCATCCCATTTGTGACTCGAGAGATCAAACTCTTAACTCTTAACCATTGGCAGGTTTTTAAGGTTTTTTGATATTTTTGATATCCTGCTCTATATTTAGCAACCATACAAATTCTTTGCATTGAAAATAGGCATGTTATATATGGTTGGAAAGCTAATTGGATGGGCTATCATGATATGTAGTTTTAACATAAGTGTGATGTAATTTATGATATCCGTGACCTACTTATGGAAAGTCTAAAAATAGATTACTCTACAAATTACAATTTTTTAACAGTCACAAAGAAGGAAAAAAATAAGTATGACGAATATAATGGAATCTTTTATTACAGTCTTTTAAAGTCTTCATATTTGCAAAACATATATGAATTTAATCATGTTTGGGAAATATGAAAGGCAGTAATCATGAAATTTATAATATTCAATATTTTTATATTGTAAAGAAAAAAGTCAATAAATATCGCCTTCAAGAGAAAATGATGCCGAATTGGTCTAGTAAGCAGCCTATAAAGAACTAACACTTATAGTAGCATACATAAACATTAAATAGGTATATCATTTCTAAACATTGCAAGTAAAAGATATTATTGAACAAAAATATGATTACGCAATGATATTTGATAGACAAAATAATCAGAAAAAAAGTTATCTGGCATCTTGCAAACAGAGTCAAAGTAACACAGGCATAGAATGTTTATCTGACCCAAGCATAGATATTTCAAGAATCACTGGTGTCTTCATCAGGACAGTAATCTGAGTTATTAGAATCCATTTTATCACATATTTGGGGATTTTTGGCTGGAGCAATTTGGGCGTTTCTACAAAATGGCAAGTGGGAAATGAGGTGTGCTCCAGTCAACGAGATTAGACATCTAAAATTTATATAATTAATTTTGTTATAATTTTTATTAGATTAACATATGCTCTGCTTTAGATAACATAAATTTTACCAACTTAAATGCAAAATGCATACAAAATTATGGCCACTTAAATAGGCATGTTGCATCGATCATAAATGATCGAAATCCCAATATCCCAATGATTAAGGGTTAAGGATACAAGGAATGCTTTTGCTGTAACAACAAGCAGTCATACAATAAAAACAATGCCGGTTATCAGGTCGTTGAGCTGGCTTGGCACACAGAATTAAAAACGTGCATGTATTCTGAGTGACTCAATGATCATGCTTTTAAAACAATCCAGTTTGACTACAGACACATGGCTCGACACACTTAACACATCACCAATGATTTATATAACATTTATTTTCGTACGGGATCATGAATGCAAGACGGGCGATGAGTGAGCAGATCTGCTGACTGACACAGCAGTGACTGATGAAAGACGGGAAATAGACACGTCAGACATCATCAATGCCATAAGAGAAGCAGATTGAATCGATGATTTTTTTACAGCAGGCACGTTCGAATCCATATCCATATCCAGAGTGAAGGAGATGAGGCTGAAACCGGGAACTGCCCTACATAAATACTTTGCTAATTGTACAAAATATTTAGTTAATCAACACAGAACTGCCCTACATAAATACTTTGCTAATTGTACAAAATATTTAGTTAATCAACACAGAACTGCCCTACATAAATACTTTGCTAATTGTACAAAATATTTAGTTAATCAACACAGAACTGGAGTGATCAGTCACTTTACGCTGATGAAAATATTGAGGAGGAGATCTGAGCACCGATGAACATGTTCGGACTGCAATGATCCTCACTAATATATGGCCTTTTTTCATCTTTACAGACGGTCAATTGGCAAGTGTTTTACTGTGACAACTTCGAGTTTTCGCTTTTCTCTCTTGTCGTTCAGCTCATACATAAGTCTCTTCTCAAAAGACTCTGCGCCCTTTCGTAATTTGGCTTTCCACACAACTCTGTCATCAGCTAGTCCTTCCCATGTGCTGGGACCTATAGAAAAGTTTTCATTGAGGCTTTGCAGACATCTTTATATCTGAGCAGTCGTCCCCCTGGTGCCTCTTTTCCTCCGAAAGTTCACAGAACAACATTTGTTTTGGTATGCCATAAGTTTCCATTCTTCTCACATGCCCTAACCATCTTAGTCGTCTACTGCTGAGCATGCCCATGATGGAAGGCAGGTTTGCACGTTGCAGTACTTCAGAGTTGGTTATCTTGTCGTACCACCTGATGTTCATAATCTTGCCGAGACATCGAAGGTGAAAGATAACCTCACTAATAACAGCCCACACAACTATAACCTAATCTTTTTCATTATATATCGCCTTTTATTGATTGATTGATTGAATAATTAATGTATTGATTGATTATATGTGATCTCTTCATCCAATAATGATTATATGAGACTTCGAAAATAGCCTAATCGTACAAACGTACTGAGCTCCTTGTCCATCTGTTAATCTTTCCCTACACATTATTTCACTATCTTCTTCTTGCCTACTTGTCAGTATCCTTACCTCCATTATGATATTCAGCTGTCTAACAAAATGCCAGCTTGAAATGGTTATGAGAATAAACTAATGTTCCAGACATTGATGTTTATAGAATGGACTTTTGTGTGCGCTGTCATTAACTATGTTTTAGCTGCCTCTGTTATCTCTGATGTCCACCTTTTGCGTGGACGGTATTTCACTTTAAATCCATTGTATAGAAATAGCATTGCGCTTTGAGGCGCGCTGTCTGTTGATAATCAGCTTATGTGACCCAAACATTTAATTTGTTGTTTCTTGATGAAGTTCAGTACTGATGTTGTACCCACTTCTTCCTGATGTTTTCATTTCTCAACTGGTCTCTTCTTGATACTTACAGAATTCTTTGTAGACACTTCATCTCTGTCGTGACTAGTTTTATTCTGTCGTTTGATGCCAGTGTCCAGATTTGGCACTGATATCATAATGTTGGGAGAAATATTGTGTTGAACAATGCTTTTTTTATAGTTCATGGTGACATGTTATCTTATCTTATCTTAACTTAACCACGTTTGCCGTGCGGGGAGAGTTAGTTTTCTATCTTGTGCCAGGCGTGTTGCGCTTGACGTTGTCAGTCCATGCTTTCACAGGGACTCTGAGATGTTATCTATCCATTGTGTTCTTAGCCTGCCTCATGCTCTGCGCCCTGAGTGTCGATTATTGTAGGCATGTGATGGTAGTAAATGTGGTTCCATTCTCATCAGATGGTTCTTTGACTCGTCAACCACTTAATTCTTTGCTTCTCGATGTACTGTATGCATGGTATAGTACCAACGATGCTTCTGATATTCTCGTTTCTCACTATATCTCTCCTTGCAACGTTGACAGCTTTTCGTAGACATCTCATTTCACATGTTGTAATCTTTCTTTCTTGTGTCTTAGTCAGGGGCCATGTTTGGCACTGGTGACATGTTTGCATTTCAAAATTGGTGCCATTTGTCCTATGATTTGATTTGCTTTATTTCATCTAAATTGGACTTTTATTCCCAGTTGAAAGATCGTCAATAATGCCGGTCAAAAAGTATGAAAAGTTCTATTGTAATTTATCTTTTTTTTTTTTACAAATTCATTTATTGTTTCTTTGATCGTTGAAGTTATTACCCTCTACTGCTCACATCTAGTGTTTGTTTAGAAGTATCTAGATCTGTCATCATTCGACCATCATTAAAATAAATTATAGCATAGATCAGTTTCCGGAGCGTGTAGTAACTAATGCCACTGTCAGAATAATATCACCAACTAAACGTAAAAACATATGCAGAACAATATCAGAAACATGTGTTGGGGAAAGAAGGATGTTGTGGTAATTTTGCTGGCTCATGTATCAGTTGCACTTAACATTAACAATATTATGATAAATACGGATTAAATTTCCTTTTGCATTTTAGTTTATTTGACAACAGCTTGTTCATTTTCTGTCTGATGAAAGCTCAACTGTTAAATTTTTGGATAAATTTAACTGCATAAAAAAATCTTTCAAATACACCGCAATTTTGTTTAGTTATTGAAACTTCATTAAATTACAGTTTTTTTTTAAATTCACTTTTGATGATTACCTGATCCTGGTCTTAAGTCTGGGATGTAAGTCTTGTGTGTAGCATGGATGTCCCCGATCTATAAATAGACAGTAAACAAATATTAGGGGCTTCCGGGAAAAAATCAACAAATTATCAAACACAGCATTAGAACCACAAATCATTATTTCTTGTAGCACCCATTGCATAGTCCTACAGACGAGCTTTGTTAAGTACACAATCAGCCTTTTAAGGCGAGCCTTACTCCGATTTCATGCCTACTTTTAGCACCCATTGCATAGTCCTACAGATGAGCTTTGTTAAGTACACAATCAGCCTTTTAAGGCGAGCCGAGCCTTACTGCGATTTCAGGCCTACTTTTAGAACCCCAATTGAAGGATCCGGATCCTGTAGTGCAATCACGTACGGTGTGCATATTGATAATAGTTTATTTTTGTATCAATCCTGCTTCGAACTATATTCTGTTGATCAAGGTTTTATAGAAATACAATTTTAAACAAATCAATGGTGTAGGTTTCAAAGTTATCAAAACCTAGTTCGAATCTTTAGTAAGTGTCTTCAGTTAGTCTGTATCGCCCGTGTGTTTCCAGGGCTCGCAAGGGAGCAAAGAATAGTAACACTGTGATCTACAAAGCATGTCGTAAGAGGCGATTGAGGTGTAGGACTAGGAAGCTACCCTAGTAAATAAAAAGCGTCGCAGAAATCGGATGTGCTGGCCTACTTGTAGGCGCATAACTGGCACAACGCTCAATAAGCTCAGATGACATACAAATCACAAAGAGTGATTCAAGTGATTCTATTAACAGCACATCCAATTTCTGCAACACTTGTTAGTTACTACGATAGTTTTCATAGGCCTCTACCTCAGTCGCCTCTTATGGCATGCTTTGTAGGTCACAGTGTTACTATTCTGTCCTCTCATATGTTGCCCCGGCAACACACGGGCGCTCATCCCATTGAACTATCACATAGAAACATTCCAGATGAAGAAAATTAGGTGTGTGACATAAGTAAGATAACTACACTGACTTGTACATTTCCTATTTAGTGATAATCTTTTATAATATATTTTTGGTGGTAGACTTGACAGATTGAAGTGATAGCCACAAAGTTGACTTTAAGATAAGAATTGTATATGTATGTGCGGGCTAGTCTTGGAATGTTGTTGGAGGGGTAGGGCTGCCATATTGCGATCTTTCGAAATGAGGACACTTCTCCCAAAATTAAATTCCATTTAAATTGAGCTCCATGTATATTTTTCTTATGATCTTTTTTTTTAAAAATAATCAGTTATCAGTTATCAGTTATCAGTTATATGAGGACTATCTTCATAGTACTACGGACATGTCCATAGGTGCTCCGATCTCCACCTCAGCAATTCCAGCAGCGTCCAGCGGCCCAACACGCCAGTTCGATGTTGATTAATCAATCTCTTTGCATATTTAGTATGTCGTTCTTTTCGGGCAGCACCAATATTTATACCCATCTTTCTCAATCTGGTCATCGACTTGGATTCACAGCCCTGAAACTCCTCTGTTCGGAAAGACTCTCAATGCGTGAAGAATGTCATTTCGATCCATGGCCGCGCCCTCTGATATTGTAGTCAAGCCAACCAATCAATCAGCTCGTTAATTACCCCTAACTCCTGCGTGCCCAGGGACAAAAATGAAGGTGATTTTTTAAATGTCTTTCTTTTACATCAAATGTCCATAAAATGGTTTCCATGTGAAATGTTTGAAATTAAATTGTACAAGTGAAATTGACTTGACTGAATCCACACGAAGACGATTTCTCTCACTGGTCCATCGGATATGAATTAAAGAAAATAGTCGTTCTACTGAAGCATTGTGTACGGGAATAGCAAAGAAGAACTGTGATATCTTCACTATTTCAGGGTACATTTCACTATTCCTACAGTTTTCAATATAGTCACATCATTGTTTTTTCGTTGGTGCTCGATTTTAATAGGTGGATGCAAATTTCTTCAGATTGTATTACTGATTACATCACTTCGAATCATCTATGTGCACATATTTGTCAGTCATAAATCTGATGGAAGCATCCACATTTTTCCACGACATGTCATCAAACGTAAACCCATTAAATCTCAATTCTTAAAACCCCTTAAATTTACTCATTGGTTGAGAGAACATCTTGAGGTATTCCAACATAAATATAACTCAAACATAAATGTAAATATGAATCCTACGCCGTATCTCTGAAATAAACAAAATTACCATCATACTTCAGATTTCATAATCAATTTTCTCAGTCTTGTACTTTGTTCAGAATGTCATGAAACGATTATATGTAACACGCCAACATGAAGTCAGTCAATGAGAAATGAGACTGGATGTTCGCTAGAAGTCTTGCATTTCTTCTCTGAGATTTGCAAACTTTGTTAGTTATAAATGTTGTCTTTTTGTTGATATCGTAACCTAGTTAATGAATTGTAAGAATTAGATCAAAATAGTGTTTCAAATATAGAACTACAACATATATATATATATATTAGCTGATTTGGTTCGAAATTATTTTCTCGTGTGTTAAATGTATGTTGTATATCACACAATTGAAACTTAGTAGAGTACAACAATTTGAACTCCTAGTGATTCACACACGAAGTATGTGTAGCGGTTATACGGGTGACATAATCTTGAATTGAATAGTTCGTGAAATGACGTGGGTTTTACGTACCTTCAACTTTGACCGCAATGCCCTAGATTATGAGAAAACAGAAAGTGTATAATAATTAATACCCGCACATGAAATATATGACATTCGACATCTGTTGGGGGAGATAACTGACATATATGAGTCTGCCCTTAGTGCTGTGACGTAGTTCAATAACCAATGACTATAGTTCTTCTGTTCTATCGACTTTGCCTTATATTGTGACCTGATTTCTTCAACTACAATATCAATAGACTACTGTGACTTCTTGTCTTCTTGTTCTGCGATCTGTTATCGTCCATGTCATATGAACGACAGGAGACAGGAGACAGGACTTTGATAATAATGTCTACCAGCTAATTTACGCTATCAGTACGTTCATCGTATTTGCGTTGGTAAAATTGTTTGACATAAGAAATCATCTTATCTGATCGTTTGATATGAATGTATGTCCGTGTGTGTGTGTGTGTTTGAGTGTGTTAGTATGTTAATGTGTGTGCTTGTAAATGTATGTATCGGGAACGTTAGTTTAGTTTGTTTATTTTTTAAGTTGATAAATCATCTTCTTCTTCTTCAGCGATCTCTGGTCATGCGCTTAATTTAATGTTGACCACGAACTGGGCAGTCAGCTTCAGGTCTGTCAGGTTTCCCAAAGCTTAGTTTTCAGGTCGATTGGGTGTGGCTACATGTTGCTCCACAGCTCACCCAGGAGAGGACAGTCTTGCAGGATGTGCTCCGGTGTCTGTTCCGCCTGCTGACACTGGCAGAGAGCTGTTTGACTTATTCCTAGTCTATATAAGTGTTTGTTGAGTCTGCAGTGTCCTGTTCGTAGTCGAAATATAATAAACTGGTCTGTTCTGCTTAGGTCTTTGAGGAAGTCTTTTCCATAATCATATCCAGTGTTTGTCTTCCAGTCTACTGCAGATTTTCTCATAATCATATCCAGTGTTTGTCTTCCAGTCTACTGCAGATTTTCTCATAATCATATCCAGTGTTTGTCTTCCAGTTTACTGCAGATTTTCTCATAATCATATCCAGTGTTTGTCTTCCAGTTTACTGCAGATTTTCTCATAATCATATCCAGTGTTTGTCTTCCAGTCTACTGCAGATTTTCTCATAATCATATCCAGTGTTTGTCTTCCAGTCTACTGCAGATTTTCTCATAATCATATCCAGTGTTTGTCTTCCAGTCTACTGCAGATTTTCTCATAATCATATCCAGTGTTTGTCTTCCAGTCTACTGCAGATTTTCTCATAATCATATCCAGTGTTTGTCTTCCAGTTTACTGCAGATTTTCTCTGTATGAGATTTTCTCTGTATGAGATTTTCTCTGTATGAAGGTTTTCTCTGTATGAGATTTTCTCTGTATGAGATTTTCTCTGTATGAGATTTTCTCTGTATGAGATTTTCTCTGTATGAGATTTTCTCTGTATGAAGGTTTTAACCTCTTGAAAAGACAAAGGGTTGAGAAATCAAAACATTGGGGTCTCTGTGGCTGAGTGGTTAAGCCCTTTGCCTTGCGAGTCGAAGGTCGTGGGTTCGAATCCGGACCGCGGCCTTCTGTTCACGAGTGCAGTTTTTTTTCTAGAGACCCTAGGATTGTTGCCGGAGCTACGGAGTTCGTGCTTTGTGCAATACTCTCGGCAGGTGGCGTGCCATTTCTATGGAGAGGACCGAGCCATATGGGGTAAAACCCGGTGCAATGAAGTCAATCCTTCGGCTTTAAAACCCTTTAAATCAAAATTTGAATAATACGTCGCATAAGTTAAAGGTGAAGTTTGTTGATTGATAAGACCATTGCACTTGGGTAAATAATCATGTGTTCTTCAATCTCTTTCTTGTACAGGAAGAACTCAGCGAAAGTGCACGAATTTCGTAGCACTGACGTTTGTCGTTTGTCCGGGATGTTATGCTGAAAGATAGTGAAAATGTTTTATACATGTTATTAAAATTTGGTAACAAATGTTGCCCGAGCAGTGACTTTGAAGATTTCTTTTATTGATTTGTTAACTTGTTACGGCTCTTTTACGTTCTCAACTTAAACACGAAAACTACGTTTTGTTCGTCCGTCTCCTATAGGATTAGGAATTCGATCTCACCTACATTTAGATCAGGGATCTCTTTAAAAATATTTCAATCGCTCGACACAGGGAATGACCTGAGTACCTATAGAGCAAGAGGCGAGCACCTTACCTCCACGATACAGAGACCCCCTATAGGGGAAATATCGATTTTCAATTCTAAAGCAATTGAATTAATTTTGTTATCAATAGTTGATATAACAGACAATATTAAAATATGCAGCGGTAATATGATATCATTTGTTTTAGTATATAAATCCCAATTGTATAGTGTGCTTGTTTTATTATGAGTCAAATATTGACTCCATTTTATTATGATATCTATTTGAAAAGTATAAATTATCATAACACTGAAATAGTTAGGTCCAACATTATTTTAACAATGTTTGATTTAGCAAAGTCTACAAGGGAGTAATTGCTTGCTTAATATATTTGCAAAGTTGAATTCTTCCGATTAAAATAAAAAAAATTAATACAATTTCCCGTTGCCTTTTTATACGTTAAGGTACGAAATGCATGTCACTTAACATTTCTAGGTCCCAGTGTGCAAGAGGTAGGAAGGCTAATTCCTTTCCTCACATGTGGAACGTGGAGTGTAGGATTGAGCCAACAACCCTCTTGTGACCGAGTCGATAGACAAACCTTACGCATTACGTGAATCCGTTATACAATGTATATATATCTTCTTTATTAAATGAAGAAATTTCTTTGTGAATAAGTTGTCTGAGAGTCTGGCTTTACTAGTTCTCAGATCCTGTCTCCAGCTGGACATGACCCTGACGAGCTTTCTAAGTTTGTGAATAAGTTGTCTGAGAGTCTGGCTTTACTAGTTCTCAGATCTTGTCTCCAGCTGGACATGACCCTGACGAGCTCCCCCCCAGTTTGTGAATAAGTTGTCTGAGAGTCTGGCGTTGCTAGTTGCTAGATGATGGCTACGTCCTTTAGGATATGCCACGATTTTCATTATCGCGTGCAGCTCCTTCCAGCTCTTCCGTGTACCGCTAACCACCCCCTCTAAATCTCTTCTCCTTGGCCCTGGCGACTTTCTCTGCATCGCGTCCTACCTCTGCATCGTGTCCTACCTCTGCATCACATCCTACCTCTGCATCGCGTCCTACCTCTGCATCGCATCCTACCTCTGCATCGCGACCTACCTCTGCTAGAAGAACTTACTTTCCTCATTGTTGGTACATTAATTTCCTTGTACTTGCCTTGTTCGGTGGCTGGTTGGATTGTATAGCTAAATTGATCTACCGGGTGAGATAGCCAGCCTGAACCTTACCTTAATTGCCTCTTACGACATATAGTTCGCAGTAGCCAGCCTGAACCTTACATTAATCGCCTCTTACGACATATAGTTCGCAGTAGCCAGCCTGAACCTTACCTTAATCGCCTCTTACGACATATAGTTCGCAGTAGCCAGCCTGAACCTTACTTTAATCGCCTCTTACGACATATAGTTCGCAGTAGCCAGCCTGAACCTTACTTTAATCGCCTCTTACGACATATAGTTCGCAGTAGCCAGCCTGAACCTTACTTTAATCGCCTCTTACGACATATAGTTCGCAGTAGCCAGCCTGAACCTTACCTTAATCGCCTCTTACGACATATAGTTCGCAGTAGCCAACCTGAACCTTACCTTAATCGCCTCTTACGACATATAGTTCGCAGTAGCCAGCCTGAACCTTACCTTAATCGCCTCTTACGACATATAGTTCGCAGTAGCCAGCCTGAACCTTACTTTAATCGCCTCTTACGACATATAGTTCGCAGTAGCCAGCCTGAACCTTACTTTAATCGCCTCTTACGACATATAGTTCGCAGTAGCCAGCCTGAACCTTACTTTAATCGCCTCTTACGACATATAGTTCGCAGTAGCCAGCCTGAACCTTACTTTAATCGCCTCTTACGACATATAGTTCGCAGTAGCCAGCCTGAACCTTACCTTAATCGCCTCTTACGACATATAGTTCGCAGTAGCCAGCCTGAACCTTACTTTAATCGCCTCTTACGACATATAGTTCGCAGTAGCCAGCCTGAACCTTACTTTAATCGCCTCTTACGACATATAGTTCGCAGTAGCCAGCCTGAACCTTACCTTAATCGCCTCTTACGACATATAGTTCGCAGTAGCCAGCCTGAACCTTACCTTAATCGCCTCTTACGACATATAGTTCGCAGTAGCCAGCCTGAACCTTACTTTAATCGCCTCTTACGACATATAGTTCGCAGTAGCCAGCCTGAACCTTACCTTAATCGCCTCTTACGACATATAGTTCGCAGTGTAACCAATCTTTGCTTCCCCTGTGGACCCTTGCAACACATGGGCGTTGTCTCACTTTGACTACCGTTTATTTCCCTTGCATACATGTAACCGCTATAAATATCCAGCGTTTGAGTGCGAAACTATTTTTTGTCATAGCAACACTAAAATAATGGGTAGACAAGTCGTAATGGTAATGATGGTAATATTTTAATGTGCAATGTTTAAATATTGAATCATATTGGCGAAGGTAGTAATAGAATAGAGAATAAGAGAATTGGAAAAACATCTACTGCGAGATTACTGAAATTTGTGCAAGAATCTTGAATCCATTAAAACTGAATGGTTTTATGATACGACAAGATCTCACGTAAAAGCTATTAGACGGGAATAGAATGCACGCGCATCGATAGACTGTGCCTCCTAGTAAACATACGTGTACTTTCTGTGCAATACGTTACCTGTTTCACAAGGTAGATGTGAGCAGTGTGTGTGTGTGTGCAGGGAGATCAGTCGGTAGCAATTCCGTTTTTGACTGTGAGCATAGGCTCATGACGTCAGAGAGCGAAGGTCTACACGTCCTGCATGCGTATGTAGAGCGCAGCAAGTGACGCGGACGTTAGATTCCTGGGTAGTGTAACAGAATCGAACACAAACTCAGCCTGGAATTCTGCTATCATGACGCAAGTAAGGATTCCTGCAGATACTAATCGATCTCTGGCACTGATTTCGCCAGCTGCCTTGAACAGTAGGCCGTGTTGTTTCTTTGTGCTAATGAAATAAATGTGCTTGCTTTAATCAACACAAGATATTTATCATACACTAGATTCATACACCAACTCATTGGACGCTTTCGTGAATTAAATAGTTGCCAACCTTGTTGTTAATGTGTGCGAGTCTTCGTTAATGTGCGACTTCATTATTGTGCGACTTCATTAATGTGAGACGTAATTAATGTTATACTTCATTAATGTGAGGTTTCATTAATGTGAGGTTTCATTAATGTCAGGTTTCATTAATGTAAGGTTTAATTAATGTGAGGTTTTATTAATGTGAGACTTCATTAATGTGAAACTTCATTAATGTGAGACTTCATTAATTTGAGACTTCATTAATGTGAGACTTCGTTAATGTGAGATTAATTAATATAAAACTTCATTAATGTGAGACTTCATTAATGTGAGACTTCATTAATGTGAGACTTCATTAATGTGAGACTTCATTAATGTGAGACTTCATTAATGTGAGACTTCATTAATGTGAGACTTCATTAATGTGAGACTTCATTAATACTACTAGTGTTGTTAATATATTAGTTATACTTAGTTTTATATCGTCTTATAAAATAGTTCGCTCATTAAACTGTGCTGGCCCTCTAGTATTTCAACCGCGTGTGTGTTGTGTGTGTTGTGTGTGTGTTATGTGTGTGTTGTGTGTGTGTGTGTTGTGTGTGTTGTGTCTGTATGTAAAATGTTGTAATATTTGATGTCAACACTTATTGAAGTGCTCTTACAATAGTCTGTTATTGAAGAATGATGTACATAAAATATTTACATTTACTTATTTAAGCACATGTGTGTGTGTGTGTCTGCGTACTTGAAGCTTTATGTAACTAACAAAACCATATGTGTTCGTGTGTGTGTGTGTAATGTATTCGTTCATATGTATTAGTGTATGTACAATTATAATTTGTGTATGTGGTTCAGTAAGAGTTCACTTAAACTGTAAGAATATCTGCTGAACAGGGATCATGTTTCAGTGATTATATTTGCACGTGGACCACATCCGCATGATACATCTGCTGTGCGTTTTACCAATTGTAACTGAATTGGTAGGGTTGTTGCAGAGCGAAGTGGGGCATACAGGACAACTACTTCTAGTATGAGGATGGAGGTTGAGGCCGTTACTGTTGCCCTCCATTTGATCTATGGGACTTCATTTACTGGGGCAGTTGTTGTATCTGACTCTCAGTCGATGCTTCACAAGATCCAGAAGGGCAGGTTTCGGTATGAGTGGATGTCGTCTATAGAAGTTTCTAACCTCCAGCGGCTTACGTGGTTCTACTGTCCTGGGCATGCGGGTGTTTACGTTAATGAGAAGCGGTCAGGCTTGCATCAACAGCATCGATTGTTGGGGAGTTGAAGATGGATAAGGGGATATTCTTCGGTCTCTTCGCGACTGTCTGTTGGATGAGGACACTCAAATCGATGTTGAATCGATCAAGCGATTTAGGCAGTTTGGAGTTACCCGTTGTTCAAGTCGAACTAGATGCCTGAGAGGCAGAGTGAGAGGTGTGTTTAATCAGCGAGCCACAGGAACCATCAGTATGCATACGCTTCGATATCTGTTGGGGAGACTGAGCACTTATGGGTCTGCCCGGAGTGCAATGACGTCAGTTTAGTAACCAATAACCAATAACTGAACACCATTAACAGTGACAAGTGATAATGCTGGCACGATTGCAACAAGATATTTTAGACTGGTCTACAAGATGAAATAGAAGAAAGAGATCAGAGCACACATGGTTACTCGCCAAAATGCAATTTCAGTATACTGTATTATTATTAATCGTTGTGACTATTCTTGAGATTTTTTTACTTTCCTCTGTAGAATCACATCTGCGTGGTATCAGAGCCAACTATAAACTTATGGGCCTTCGGACTCCGTTAAGAATTATGGGAAATCAGACCACAACTACACCACGTGACTGTGCATTCCAGTATTGGAGTACATTTGCTTTATCACGTCTGCCTTCTTTTTCCATCCCGAAATGGTGTTTGCTGGAATGCCATGCTGACGACTGAGGTCTGCCGGTTTTGTTCCTTTTTCTAGCTGCAGTATGATTTCATACTTTTTCTCTATTGACTGATTCTCCAGTTTTCTCTTAACACCTCCAGACATTTTTAGAATGGAAAAAATAAACAGAATAGCTACAGCATATTATCCTTCAGACAAGGAACTCACGTGAACTCAGCACATGCGCAGTGAACCAAGTACGGTAAATTAAAAATCAAAATACCGTGTTCTTGCAAAATGAGATCTCCATTCCCACGAAAGAAACTTACATGAGTCAACACCTGCCAATATTGGACTGTATATATTACTGTAGCATAAGTTAACACCCATGGTCTTGGGGATCGAGATAACCAACGTTAAGTGGCAAATTTGGCCCTCTTTTGTGCTCGAGAAATTAGGGTTCGGTGACATAAAAGAATCGAGATATCCGATGAGAAAATGCTAAGACAAAGAGAGAATCTGGCGGTTCCACTTCAAAAGCGTCGACTTAATAGGGTTGGCGAGTTAACCGAGGTCGAGATAAGTGGGTTCTACTGTATATAGACGAATTCATTTTTAAATCAACACAAAATGCTAAATCGAAGTTATATTATGCAACAAGTTAAGTTTAACAATAAGGAATATCAATATTATGAATATTTTTCACCAATAAATAACCATAGACTCACAGAATTGAGTAAAATTGCAAAAAGCTTGCAGTGTTCTATCAAACATCTATATTTTCCGGCCTCCTTTTCCGATCAAGGTCAGTTGTCTGGCCTAGTTATCTAGAGTTGGCTGTGGTGGTATCGATCGATCTTGCTGGATTTTAAAAATTTACTTATTGCCAATGCCAATAGTTCTAAATATCAGTACTAGCTACGGTTTTCTCCAGATCTGAGCTGGTCCGCTCTGACCATATCAGATTTGTGGGTTTTCGTACATCGCGTGTAGCACCGAGAAACTCGTTGAGCTTCATAGACAATGATTGGTTGCATAGAATGTTTGTACGTTCTTGAATGATGTCCTTAAGCCCTCTGTGAGTACGGATTCAATTTCGTGGGCTGGCAGAAAAAGCCACAAGTTCTCCAGATTTACGGTGTTCGTGGTACCGAACCGAAGGGTTACGATGTCCATGGCACCGAGCCGAAGAGCTGAAAAGCTCAAGTGCTTCTGGATCGGGAAAAAAAATGATGTCCTTACCTGGTCTAGTCTATATCTTATTTATGTGTAATAGCGATATCTGATAGTAAATGTAATACAGAAATAAAGAGTAGAATTAACCAATCAATCTAAGTCAACTTTCTGGAAAATGGAAAACATACTGTAAAATAAAAGTTGACATGGAAAGGGAGAGAACATTACAGTGTTATGTAGAACTAGTTCTCAAATATGGATGAGAATCAGGGGCGGCTCGTCATTGAGGGCAAGTGGGGCCCGACCCCACCAATAATCGAAAGGGAGAATAACTTCCCGGAGTAGGCAAATAATAGTAAATACTAAAAATACCATGATTTTTCCGAAAACTTGTGTCTGGCCCCACCAAGAAAACTGACCACGAGCCGCCACTGATGAGAATCATGGACAGCGAATAACAAAAATAGTAAATGATTAGAGGTTACAGAGATGTGGTTTTATAGGAGAATGATGGGAATATCATGAGAGACTACAGAGATGTGGTTTTATAGAAGAATGATGAGAATATCATGAGAGACTACAGAGATGTGGTTTTATAGGAGAATGATGGGAATATCATGAGAGACTACAGATATGTGGTTTTATAGAAGAATGATGGGAATATCATGAGAGACTACAGAGATGTGGTTTTATAGGAGAATGATGAGAATATCATGAGAGATTACAGAGATGTGGTTTTATAGAAGAATGATGGGAATATCATGAGAGACTACAGAGATGTGGTTTTATAGAAGAATGATGAGAATATCATGAGAGACTACAGAGATGTGGTTTTATAGGAGAATGATGAGAATATAATGGACAGTAAAGATGACAAATTCTTCTTCTTCTTCGACGATTGTTCTTCACGACACAATTTTATCATTCTTATTGTGATGTATAATTGGTCCACTGACAAGAACGGGGTGATCTACTTCGGGTCGATTGTGCGCCCATGGTGACTAGGCCCGCCCGTCCGGTTTCAGCCAGCTTTTGATTTACTAGGGTGAACTTTCCTAGGGTACGATCCTTTCTGCCGACTATGTCGGCCCGGATCTTCGCCTTTTCGATCAGCTTTGCCGTATATTTGGGCTTTGTGATCTACGCCAAGACAGTGAGTTACGCTGTTATGCCGTTTCTGACTATGAGGCCGTTCCGAGATGACAAATGATAATGTTCTCAAAAGAAAACCAAAAAAAACACATGAGAACAGATCGCTTATGAAATACATCAGAAAGAAAAAAGCAACATTCTTCTGACGTGTTATGAGAAAAGAAACGCTTGAATATATTGTGACAACACGCAAGATACAGGAGAAGGCCCGCCTACCCAGCGTGTTCGTAGCGCGTTGGACGACGGGTGACAAGCCCCCTGTGAGTGTGGTTCAATTCCGCGGACTGGCAGAAAAGCCACAGGTTCTCAAGATTCACTGTGTTCGTGGCACCGAACCGAAGGGTTACGATGTCCATGGCACCGAGCAGAAGAGCTGAAAGCTCAAATGCGTTTGGATCGGAAAAAAAAAAAAAAAAATAGAAGAATGATGAGAATATCATGGACAGAACATATGACAAAATGATAAGGTTCTCAAACAAACAAAAAAAAACACAGAAAAAACAGACGAGAACAAATCGCTTACGAAACGCATCAGAAAGAAAGAAGCAACATTTCTTTGGACGTGTTATGAGAAAAGAAACGCTTGAATATATTGTGACAACACGCAAGATACAGAGGAAGAGAGATCGGGGTTGACAGAAGTAAAAGATTCAAGATACTCGTAGTTTAACATCATAGCACTGCATAAAAAACAGTATCAGAACTCATAGCTAGAACAAGAGACATAGGGAGAAGAACATGATAACCTACGTGCACTTCTTGGTATGACACCTGATGAAGATGATATACCATGTAATGTTATCCAAGTTTGAAACCCTACGAGAGAAAGACATCAAAACACACGGAAAAAGTATTGTTAATATAGGAAAGAAACAATTATTATGTTTTGGACATGAAGTGAAAAATGATGAGTAGCGGTATAGAGGTAAACTTCTATTATAATAATAGCCGTCCATCGCAAGCGATGATGACAACAATCTCAGACGTGTACTGTTGCACCTCTCTGGTGTGTGCGGAGGTGACTGTAGAGTACAATCCTAGAACATAATCCCCGACCACAGGTGGGGCATACATGATCAAAGTTAGACATGTGCGTGTTGTGTGCTCTGTCTTTTCGCGCTGCTCGTTTTCTCTGTGACTCAACAATACGATGATTCTCAGCTATTCGGGTTCCTCTTTTTTTGTTACAGCGCCACATTTGGCGATCTTGCGCAAGGGATTCCCAGCACGTATTAAACTTCTATTAAAGAAGATGTCAAGCTCCTCCTTCCATCCGCTAATCTACTGGGCACCCTTGGACAAGGTGGAGTACCCGTTTAGACCCTCCCCCCGACAGGGTAACGTGAAGCCATGGGAACAGGTGGTGGATGAGTGCAGGAGCAGCCGACAGTGTCAATGGTTATTGTCTCAAAACTCACGACGGTAGGCAGAGGATCTCTGTAATAGAGACAATGGCTACGGTCATTGACCAGTATGATCACAGCCAGAAAGAAAAACAATGACAGACTACCTTCGAAGAAAATGCATAGATAACCTAAGGGAGTAATATGGTATTTTTAACATATTCTTCTTCTTCGAATGCTCCATATCGACCACTTGTTAACCACTCTGTGTGATTTGTATGTGGTCTGAGCCTAAGAGCGATTGTACGTTGTGCCAGTTATGCGCATACAAGTAGGCCAGCACATCCGATTTCTGCAATGTTATTTATTTACTAGGGTAGCTCCTCTAGGTCCTACATCAGTCACCTCTTACGACATGCCTTGTAGGTCGCAGTGGTACTATTCTTTGGTTCCTTTGCGGGTTCTAGCCATTACCACACGGGCGAATGTGAACATATAAGAGACACGAAGTATTTTGAACGTATAAAGAGACACGAAAGGCTAGGGAAGACCATCATGGAAGGAGGCATCCCGGAAACGAGGAAGACCACGGAGAAGATGGATTCAGGATGTAACTAATGGTTTGAACATGACGGCCGCAGAGGTGGAACATCTGGTCTATGAGAGAGAGGGAGAAATTCCCAAATGACTATTGGAATGGCAAAGTTCTGCTCAGGACAAGCTATTTGATAATGATGATGAGTGAGAAATGGAGTCTTAGAACACATAATGACAACTGGTGAAATCAATGGGAGACGATACAGAGGTCGACAGAGATAGAAAATTCTGGACAATGTGGATTTCTGGCATGGAAGAGTGTCAGAACTTATAGTCAGTAGTAAGGACAGACATATGTGGAGATCCATGACCGCCACGCCAGTCGACATAGCCGGTTTTTTTTTTTTTCCCGATCCAGAAGCACTTGAGCTTTTCAGCTCTTCGGCTCGGTGCCATGGACATCGTAACCCTTCGGTTCGGTGCCACGAACACTGTGAATCTGGGGAATCTGTGGCTTTTCTGCCTGCCCACGGAATTGAACCCGTACACACAGAGGGCTAGTCACCCACAGTCCAACGCGCTACGAACACGCTGGGCACATAGCCCGTTATAATGGTGATATCCTACGTCTACTGATCAAAGATCAGTTTGCCTGGAGTGTAGCTAGGTAGTTTTAATAACTAATTCATTTCTAGCAAGACTAATGCAATTTATGTGTGTTTTTGCAACTGAAACTCATTTCACAACTGAAAGTGACATCAGTGATACAAACGTGACTTAGTGTAGTAACTAATATAGAAGACGTGCGAGCCAGGACGGACTTGTCCCAGTTAGCCATGATCACACACATGCGCACTAGACCAGCACTCGACACGCGGAGCAGTCGGATACGGATTTGCTGATGCAACGTTGTTAAACTCACCGGCACTGTGGACTTTTCACTGTCTCAGGTTCTTATACCTTAAGTAGGCTATTTCGGATAATTAGATCTGATATTTAATCATACAAGCTGATAGTAAGTATTCATATTATTGTTTGTTATGCTGTCCTAGAGTTCGAAATTTAGTTTATTTGTGATCCCACGTGTGGAAATTTGTTGACTACTCAGCTGTTGTGCCAAGGCCGTGTTCATATATGATATAATCGTTTTGATTGGCTATTCAGTAAAGGCTTGTCAAGATCAGACCAATCATATTGATTGTTAGAACTGCGTGAAACGACACTGATTTCCGTAAAGACCGGTAGCCAGTGAGTACAACTGAACGTAAACAAAGTCAGCACTTACATTAAAAAGAAACATCCGTGAAGACTGTACCAAGCATTTAAAGGTTTTCACTGTGAGTGAATTTTAACAAGGTAATTGTGAGGGAAAGTATGACTTACTGTGTTGAGACTGATATCCGGAATGATCGAGAGTAAGGGGAGTGGATTGTATAGGCAGATGACTGACTGTAACAGAACACAGTTGTAACAGTTCTCAATACAGTGAATACTCATGTAAACCGTGTTCTAACAGAAGAATTCTTAAATTTAGCATCCTCTATACTGCTGTAAACAATGTTCTAACAAAATAATTCATAGATGTAGCCTTCCCTATACTGCTGTATTGTAAACTTTGTTCTAACAGAGTTGTTCATATGTGTACCAGTCCCCATGTAAATCATTTTCTAACAGAACTGAGAACCCATAGTTGTACTATGCTTCATATTGCTGTAAATAGTTCTAATAAACAAGATCGTATTTCTAACATTTTACATTCTACTGTAAATCATTTTCTAGCAAAGTAATTATAGTTGTACCAGTCCCTAATGTAAATAATTTTTTACAGAACTCACAGAACTGTGAGAACTCATACTTCTATTAGTCTTCATACTACCTGTAAACAAATAGTTCTAACAAACTCCTACTTATGACATTTTCCATTCTGATGTAAACATTTTCTAATAGAACTCATTTAAAAAAAGTAGTAATCTCTATACAGTTGTACAAAACAGGATATATTAATGGGGACTGACCTCAACAATGTAACAGTTTGCATACAGTAGTTGTAAATCATATTCTGTGCTACTTAGCATACTCTTATATTCTAATATTAGTAATATTATCCATATAACTAAAACACATGTTCTAACATAACTCAATATTTGTTACATCTCCACACATTTATAAACCGTGTTCTAACAGAACTCAACAGCTGTAACAGTCTCCAGGCAGTGAATAATAGTATTGTCTGACAATACATTACCATGAGTCAGAAGTATATTAGTGAATTACTAAAGCAGAATATATTAATGAGAAATGGTAATTCAATGCTAGTTGACAGTTTTAGCAATACAAATTGAGGTTCAGCCATATGTTGTATAAAGTTTCTGAGTTTGTAACAGTTGCTGGTGCTCAAGTACTGAAAACAAAAATTACATCAGTGATCAAAATAATTTTCACTACAGCTTGTGCAGGAGGGAAACATTCACTAACAATATAGTGAGGTGGGTATCTAAAGTATTACCTCTACAACACTAATACTAATTTTTAGGTTAGACAATCTAAAGATCAGTGGTACATTCTGGTAAACATGTCTCTCTACTGTACCCTATCATCATCAGCAGTCTTTCTAGTTCCTAGTGGAACATATGACTGCAACTGTTGCTCTTTACTGAATTCTGGTCGGAACCACCGTTCTTTTCAGTTTGACCATAAAGCTCTGATCATATGCGTTTTCTTCTACATATTTTTGCCAGATAATGTGTTGGCCTCCCCACTCCTCTCTTAACATTGTCGGTTCCAGTAAAATATGTCTTGTTATATTGTTTCTTGGTGGTGCCTCTATTCTATTACTACTCTCGAATTGTATTTATTGGTTTGTTCTGTTCTCAACAATTCTCTATTTGGTATCACTTCTGGCAATCTGATACAGACTATGTTGTGGAAGCATCTGTTGGTGAATGTCAGCAGTTTGGATTTGATGTTCTTGTGCTATGTCTAGAGCCATGTTGGGAAAGCAGACATCCTTGTCTGATGCCTGTTTTAATTCCACGTGGTTCTGACAATTTATACCTTTATTGATTACTTTACAGATGATCTCATAGTTTTTTTTGGTATTTAATTTTGGTATTTAATTTTTAAACCACTATGTAGCTTATAATGCTAAATCCATTTTCAAAGTCCATTTGGAAATTGCTCTATGATCATTCTGAATGTATCCAACTGATCTATGCATGATCTCCCAGCTCAAATCCTGACAATTCTTCTCAGAATGTTTGATATAAAGGTTCCCTTATGCATTTAAGAATTATTCTTGTGAGAAACTGTCCAGTCACAGCTAAGAAAATTTAAGTGAGAAACTGTCCAGTCACAGCTAAGAAAATTTAACTTCCGTTCTTCTGCTTTGCGTTCGTTCTTCTGACCAATTTTAATAACTCTTTGTGAAATGTTTGATCTTTGCCAAGAATGTGTATACGCTGCACATTGGTTTGGTAGGCCCCTTAACGCATAGACATGTTTCGGACACATACATCCGATTTCAGTTAAACCCCCTTAGTCGCCTCTTATGACATGCGTGGCAGGTAACAGTGGTTCTATTATTTATACCCCAAATTTGGGCCCCAGTAACCACTCGGGCGTACTTCAGTTTGATTTCTAGATATGTTATGAGTTCATGTAAAACAAATAATACAAGGGTTAATATAGGTTATGAAATAGTCATAGAAGCAGAGCATAGCAAGACTTTACTTCACCTCCAACTGTTGATCCTGGAAGCAATATTAGTGCAGTCTAGCTAAGCAAGTAAGGATTGAAAAAAGGAAGGCATAACAAAAATCCAGTGCTGAAAACCGATGTGTCAGGCCAAAAGATAGATATTGCAGTCTTTCTGTAAGCTGGGACACAGCTTAAAAATCATCTTCTGTATGATCGAAGAAGATGGTCTATTGGCTGGCGGTAAAATCATATGAACCATGTTTCTTCACTCTTTGTCCTCATGAACAGGTTAGACTGTCCGAAGACTTTTATTAAAATCGTCTGATCATATCTCCACTATATGCAATCCTCATCAACAGGTTAGACATTCTGAATACTACTGTTAGTCATCTAGTGATATCTTCCCACTGAGATTATCAATCATGCCCTCTTCTTGAGGCTAGAATAAATCTTCAATCCAATCATCCCTGCTCGTCTCAGCATTCAAGTTGAACATCTCATATCTCCATTACAGTTAGACATCTCTGCTCATCTCAGTTAAAGTTGAACATCCCTGCTTGTCTGTCCATTCAAGTTTAACATCCCTGCTTGACTGTCCATTAAAGTTGGACATACCTAATCGTCGGTCAGTTAGAGTTGAATATCCCTAATCGTCGGTCAGTTAAAGTTGAACATCCCTAATTATCTGTCAAAGTTGAACATCTCTAATCGTCGGTCAGTTAAAGTTGAACATCTCTGTCCTTTTCACAATGAGATTTATTTTCCAATATATTCTATAGGAGAAAAAAATAATAAAATTATTTGATAACCTGGCACCTAATCATTACTGCTATCACTTTTCTTCACTTTCTCTATTTGCAGATCTTGTATTGATTATGATTTGAATGAAGAGACATTGTCATTATTTCCAATGTGTGTGTGTACCTACAAATATGTTTAACAATGCGAGAACAAGTTTTCCTAAGACTAACTATTCTATGTCAACTCATAGATTTGCATAACATAGAATGTCATCTTACAGTTTGTTAACGGCCTATAGTTACATTTAAAACATGGCACACATGAATAGTACTTTTTCAATATCAATGTCTGACAATTCTGCTAATTTGTCAGTTTATGTAGCATTTATTATTTTTGGTTTCTAGACAAATCATGGACAATTAGATTTGGTTTATATTTTTAAAGTAGCAACAGTTAACATGGGGTCCTATAAGACACTGAGAAACTTGGAAAGAATGTAGAAAAATAGAAACAAATGTTCAATGTGTGTTGAGAAAACCTGTGCTCCAGAGGCAACTTAAAGGTTTATTATTATACACCATAACAGATTCATATATTTTATATGTGTGATCTGACGTGTCTTCTGGTTTATCTTGTTAATTTTAATGTTCTTTTGTGTGTGGATGTTCAACTGTTTTCTTGTAGATTCTCATTTGCTACTAGAGCATAAACCGCTAACTGTATGACCATTGTCATTGATAACTGGTTATAGTCACAGCTGATAACATGAGAAATATAGAGAAATTATATAATGATTATAATTGCTAGATTTTTCATTAGGACATGAAACAATATATTATAATTGCTAGATTTTTCATTTTGACATAAAACAATATATTCTATATATGAAATTATTCACCTGGGTCAGATATCACATGGACATGAGATTGAAATAGTTTATTCTAAGTAGAAGTATGAAGTTATTCACCTGGGTCAGATATCACATGGACATAATGATGGTGAAATAGTTTATTCTAAGTGGAATTATGAAGTTATTCACCTGGGTCAGATATCACATAGACATGAGATTAAAATAGTTTATTCTAAGTGGAATTATGAAGTTATTCACCTGGGACAGATATCACATGGACATAATGATGATGAAATAGTTTATTCTAAGTGGAATTATGAAGATATTCACCTGGGTCAGATATCACATGAACATAATAGCAGCATAAGCAGATTGTCTCACAGGTCAATGCTACTCCGTTACAGTGGTTTAAGACAAAAGATGGACAACAGAAATAACAGGCAGTAAAAAGACACCATGTAGCGTGCGCACACATGAACCCATTCTATAACTCTCTTCTTATCCCCATGTTGTGAGGCAAAACTAGATAGGATAAACGGTAGATCATCGTCATAACTATTCTTGATATTATTCATAATTACTCAAGATTGTCATTAAGGTTATGTTCTGTGAGTCTCCAGTCTTGACTAGTGCTCTTTCATATCCAAATATCTACGGCATTCATTATTTCATTCAAATGCTTGTTCATTGTTCTTGTTTCTGAACCATACAACAAATAAGAACATTTAATCAACTACTTTGGATCTAGTTCAGTTGCAGTGCCAGCTGGCATGTATCATACTGCATACTATGCTTTCATGGACTATCTAACATTAGATCTAGTTCAGTTGCAGTGCCAGCTGGCATGTATCATCCTGCATACTATGCTTCCATGGACTACCTAACATTCATCTCTGAAATCAATCACATTGCTGTGCACCAGTCTGCACCATATCCTATGTATTTTGATGGTGTTCTGTGTAGAATGTTATGTCTTAGAGATGGTCATTTCTGTTTTTGTTGTATGGTCTATAGTGTAATTTCTGTTACTCTACTTCTTTCTTGACTCTAATCCTGTTTTGCCTCACAGCGTGAGATAAGAAGTTGCCTCACAGCGTCAGGAAATAAGTTTGCCTCACAGCGTCAGGATAAGAAGTTTGCCTCACCACGTCAGGATAAGAAGTTTGCCTCACAGCGTCAGGATAAGAAGTTTGCCTCACAGCATCAGGATAAGAAGCTTGCTTCACATCGTCAGGATAAGAAGTTTGCCTCACAGCGTCAGGATAAGAAGTTTGCCTCACAGCGTCAGGATAAGAAGAAATTGATAGAACTTACTTTTGTATGAGCTTCATAAACAGTGTTGTTTATCGCCTCTGTTATCTCTGACGTTCATCTTTAGTGTGGACGACCTTTAGCTTTGTATCCATTGTATAGGTGTAACATTGTTCTTTGAGGTACACTGTCTGTTGGTAGTCTGCTTATGCGACCGAACCATTTAATTTATTTCTTAATGAAGTTCAGTACTGATATTGTATCCACTTTTTTCCTGATGTCTTCATTTCTAAACTGGTCTTCTCTTGATACTCCCAGCATTCTGCATAGACACTTCATCTCTGTTGTGACTAGTTTTCTGTTTGTTGTAAGTTTTCTGTTACTATGTAAGTTATAATCTACCATACAGCATTATCTTACCTTCCTTTCATTGCCTGGAAATATTGTCTATATATTTCATACTGTCTCCTTGTATAAACTTCACTGTCTGATGTAACATTATGAAATATTCGAGATAGCCTGGTCTAATCTTGTTTGTGGTTAGAGGGAGAACGTTACAGATATGATCTCACCCGAGTGGTTACCGGGGCCCAAATTGGGGTGTAAAGAATAGAACCACTGTTACCTGCCACGCATGTCGTAAGAGGCGACTAAGAAGGTAGGACGTGGGGCTAGCTACCCCACACCGTAAAAAATACTAGATGGCTACAGAACGGAGAGCGAGCCGAGTAAACGCTGGCTGAAACCGGACACATCGTCGAAGGATAAGCACCATAGCTCCAAATGGTGCTGAAGATGTGACGTAAAACACACCAATGCTAATGCTGCTTGAATCAGATTTTCACATGAACAGAATTTATGGGGAGATCTGGTACATCTGTCTGGGCGGTGATCACGAGAGTGAGATATGATCTAGTACAGTTAATATCTGAAGATTACAACTAGATCTGTATACACTGAACATTGAATTATTGAAAGGTAAAATGAACATCTTGAAAGAAAATAATACTGCAACAGTATGACTCTTTTCTGTGTGAGATATTTTCAGAATTCAAGTAAACGTAAATATGTGTGGATAATATCGGTAGTCTGATCAGCTACATAGTCTGATGTGCTACATAGTCTGATGTGTACTGTATGTCGTGGAATTAATTCATCTTGATTCTAGTTTATAATTAATGTCGTCTAGAAGGAACGGACTAGTGACCACAAGACGTGTATGTTGTTTCTGTAACCATAACATTTGTCTGTGCGTGTGCGGAGACAGGTTACCTAGGAATAATCAGCTTTAACTAACAAAGAAAATGTCTTAGAGTGGGGCCGGTTATGTTCTATTTAGCTCATATCTTATACACTAGACACAAAACACGACAAGTCTGTAAACATTAAATCTGACCACTAAGCAAAACTTTGATTCATATTCAAACTGGTTTTATTAGAAGAATGTCACCAAACACTTTTCAGTATATCCGCCATCCCCAACATTGAAGCGCCCCCACCACCCACAATCTCTGAGTTTAAACCAAGTACATGTATATCAGTGAGTTGGCACATTTACATCTTATTTGGGACAGTCTTAAAGTATGTTCTTTGGTGCCTGTCCACATGGTTGACTTCTCATCTTGAATTTTCTTGTGTACATGTAGTTGTTGAGTCAACTGTTTCCTTGTTGTGACAACTACTTCTTCTAATCTGTCCACAGTTTTGTGTTCGTCTTGTGTTGGTAATGGTGGCGTTCTAATAGATTTCATTAACCGTTTTTTCTATTGATATGTAACTGTTACATCCGGTTGCTCACATACAGCAACTTCCTTAACAAACCGCTCTGCTTTTTCCAGTTAAATGGAAGGCTGAGTGTACACACGCATCGTTGAATGGAAAATTTTAACACACATTTTAGCGATAAGTTTTCTAGGTTAGCCGATTCTTACACATGTCAGTAACAATAATAGCGTACAGGCCTGTTGTATCAAGCCCCAACTGTCAACATTGTACACATAGAGAAGTTTACACAGATAAGCTGTTGTAGGTGATGCCTCTTAGTGGTGGCGGCTCATTGATATCAGACGAAGATGCGGCACTACAAGTACAAATATTAAATCACGTGGGTTGTGTTATCAGGTACTTAGACAAGTATTGTTGTAGCTTCCCCCAGATACCTACCGGCATTTCTTGTCAACCGTTGGTAACAGATATAGTACTTAGTACCGTGGCGTTTGCTTCTTGGTTTTTGGATAAGTATGGGTTCAATCTGCTTGCTGTAAGACTTTACTGTCAACTACAGGTCTGTTTTAACACTAAACATATGATCACTTATTGTTAAATTACTCTTGGAAAATGGTACTTGGTGAGTTGATGCCATCTCTTTTTTTTAACTTTTGTGAGTTTTCTTCTGTCTAATTTTGTGCATTATCTCCTGTTTAGCTTGGTGAGTTATCTCGATCTATAATTTACACAGTGGCGGCTCGTGATCATTTTTGTTGGTGGGTCAGACATTTGTTTCTGGATAAATCATGGATTTTGGTTGCTATATTTTAATTTATAAAATAATAAACACACGTTATACATTTTTGGTGGGTCCCGGCCCCTCTGGCCCTTACTGACGAGCCGCCACTGAATTTACACACTGTTATTTCTATGAGTCACAAATTATTAAATGAAATGTATATTTCTTGTCCATTGCTCTATTAGTTAATATTAAGTTTGTGTTACAATACATACTTTGTTGCGAGCGTCAAACATGGATAATGAATGAAGATCAGGCACAAGAAAATAGCTACTTGTGGAATGCAACGTCTCAAAGGTCACCAACAACACAAGAAGGGACATAACTACCAACATCGGAGAGTATGTTGAAACAAGACCATGTTTGCATTAAATCTACATACATAGAGTGACATGTTTTCACCATATAGATCTAATGCAGTCAGACCACAGAGTCTATACATCCTTCTACAGCAGGACGTTAGGACGAAAGGTATTCCAAGGAAAAGCTGGGTACATGAGATGTTAGAATCATGCCAAATTATGCAGAAATCCACCATCCAATAATCGTTAGTCAAATATAGATCACGGTACATCCCGTTATGTGATACATCCCGGTGGAAGTGTGACGACACTGGGATACAGCACGGTGGAAGTGTGACGACACTGGGATACAGCACGGTAGTAGTGTCAGTGTAACGCTACTGGGATACAACACAGTCTCTCTCTGTCATTGCTTTGGAAGATCCAGAATGGCAGGTGACGGTATGGGTGGATGTCGACTTATAGAGGTTCTAACCTCCAGAGACTCATGTGGATCTACTGCCCTTGGTATGTGGCTGTTCGCGGCAACGAGAAAGCGGACATACTTGCACCGAAAGCATTCATTGTTGTGGAGATTAGGAGCATGTTCTTTGGTCGCTGACAATTGACGTTGAATCAATCCAACGATTTCTGGAGTTTAGATTTATACGTTGTACAAGTAGAGATGGGTGCTTGAGAGGCAGAGATAGGAGTGTATTTAACCAGCGAGCCACAGGAACCATCAGTATATATACCCTTCTCGTCATCTGTTTATGGAGGAATGAGCATCTATGGATCTGTCCGGAGTGCTGTGATGTCCGTTCAGTATATAACACGCCCGAGTGGTTACCGGGACCCAAATTTGGGGTGTAAAGAATAGAACCACTGTTACCTGCCATGCATGACTAAGGAGGTTTGGCTGAAATCGGATGCACATGTCCTAAACTTGTAGAAATCTATGCGTTTAGGGGCCTACCAAATCAATGTGCAACGTATACACATTGCCTTCTTGGCAAAGATCAAACATATCACAAAGAGTGATTAAAATTGGTCGTAAAGAACGAACGCAAAGCAAGGAGAAGTATATAACACAGTATCAGTGTGACGACTCAATGATACACGACGGTAGTAGTGTGACGACTCAATGATACACGACGGTAGTAGTGTGACGACTGAATGATACACGACGGTAGTAGTGTGACGACTCAATGATACACGACGGTAGTAGTGTGACGACTCAATGATACACGACGGTAGTAGTGTCACGACTCAATGATACACGACGGTAGTAGTGTCACGACTCAATGATACACTAGGGTAGTAGTGTGACGACTCAATGATACACGACGGTAGTAGTGTCACGACTCAATGATACACGACGGTAGTAGTGTGACGACTCAATGATACACGACGGTAGTAGTGTGACGACTCAATGATATACGACGGTAGTAGTGTGACGACTCAATGATACACGACGGTAGTAGTGTGACGACTCAATGATACACTAGGGTAGTAGTGTCACGACTCAATGATACACGACGGTAGTAGTGTGACGACTGAATGATACACTAGGGTAGTAGTGTGACGACTCAATGATACACGACGGTAGTAGTGTGACGACTCAATGATACACGACGGTAGTAGTGTGACGACTCAATGATACACGACGGTAGTAGTGTGACGACTCAATGATACACTAGGGTAGTAGTGTCACGACTCAATGATACACGACGGTAGTAGTGTCACGACTCAATGATACACTAGGGTAGTAGTGTCATGGCACAAGAAGAAACAAGTACATCTAACCAAGCTTATCTGCCATATATTTGTGTATCTTAATAAAACCATTGTGATGAAAACGTGAATTATCTGTAAAACTGTATGCTAACCACTTATTTAGTATTCCTTGTTTGTATTGTCTCCTTGAAGAAAGACTTATAGTCGAAACGTCGGATTGTTGTTAGTTTTATTATCGAATTATTCATTTTGCTTGCTTATGTGATACCATACATACGTGTCTTTGTCCTGAAACGTTAATTTATTAAGTATTACCGCAGCCTCCCCGCGGATTTCTCCAGATCTGATCTGTTCCGGTCTGACCACCTCAGATTTGTAGATCTCTGTACATCGCAAAGTATTAACATACAATAATGATGATGTTTTAATATAAACGTGATATTAGAACGTGTTGTCATTACTTTAGTTGATGTGACGGTCAAAGGTCACGTCGTTGCCGTTGTGTGTGGTACTTGGTTACATTATCATCATAAGGAGCCGTGACTGCTGGCGTTGAGGATCATGAATCTCAACTTTCATCCTCATCTTTGGTAATCAACTCCGTTGTTGACGCTCTTCATGCCATGTTGCTCACTAGCTTTTCTCCTGTATATCTCTTCCCAAACAATTTTCTTTCTTGTCATAATGGTATTTTTTTTAAAAATGTAACGATTGTCTTCGTTAACATTCTTAAAACAGACGGATAGCTTCACTCCTAAGTTTCTTAGACGATTTCCTTTTGTTGATTAACATTTAGCTGATTCTTCACATTCTTCTTCGAAAGCTCCATATCCACCATTTGTTAAACTACTCATTGTCAATTCTATGTGATCATAACCTAAGAGCCATTGTACGCTGTGCCAGTTATGCGCATACAAGTAGGCCTGCACATTCGATTTCTACTATGCTTATTTACTTACTAGGGTAGGTTCCCTAGGTCCTACATCAGTCGCCTCTTACGACATGCCTTGTAGGTCGCAGTGTTACTATTCTTGCTCCCCTTGCGAGCTCCGGTACCACACGAACGTAACAATCTCTGTAAAATCACAACTTTCAGATTTTCTCTTGTTTTGTTTGTTTATGGTCTACGACTGACTTCCACTATATGTCGTCAGTATTGGATTTATCTTAGACTAAAGAACTTGTCAGTTATAACAATTATTTCCGTTTAGTATTGTACAACATGTGGACGACGTCTGTAGCTAAATCGGTAGTAAGCTCAATCACAACCCAAGTGTACCTGGTTCGAACTCCGCCGCTGGCAGTTCGGAAGCAAATTTTTCGGAAAAAAGTCCTGTTGATTTTTGTTTATTACGATCGGTAAAAATGGATCTAAAAAATCTGGCTAGAAAATCGTCGACTCGTTTATTGTAGTTGATGACGTCGTCATGTAAAGGATATGCTACAGTTTTCATTGATTAGCTCTTCTAACTTCTGCACACTAGGGCCTAGTAATATGAAGTGGCAGGCACTTTATACTTTAAGGTTTGAAAAGGATGTGGAAAAGTTGCTATTATATTGTAAAAAACTAAAGTTTGTACATCTGCGAGGTAGTAGATGTATGTCATTCTGACTAGAAACCATCTTGAAGTCTTAGTAAGTTTTGTATTGTTAGTTTGGGACGTAGAGTGACGGAGTTTTGTTAGTTTGGGATGTAGAGTGACGTAGTTTTGTTAGTTTGGGATGTAGAGTGACGGAGTTTTGTTAGACTGGGACGTAGAGTGGCGGAGTCTTGTTAGATTGGGACGTGGAGTGACGGAGTCTTGTTAGATTGGGATGTAGAGTGACGGAGTCTTGTTAGATTGGGACGTGGAGTGACGGAGTCTTGTTAGATTGGAACGTGGAGTGACGGAGTCTTGTTAGATTGAAACGTGGGGTGACGGAGTCGTGTTAGATTGGGACGTGAAGAACCTTGTTAGATTGGGGCGTGGATTGACGGAGTTTTGTGAGATTGGGACGTGGATTGACGGAGCCTTGTGAAGCTACCAGATTACGTTATAATGCTAGATGAAGTATCTGACTTTACCTGAGTGCCGCACATAAATCACATTCACTCTCGCCACACACACACACACACACACACACACCTCTGTCGTTAGTGGATGTAGATTTATGAAGCAGACTAGCAGCGCGTGAAGACACTTGGGTTGTATCCAGCAGTAACACTTGTATGATTCTCAAGACATGAGAGGGAGGGAACCACACGTCAACAGCTGAGTTAGATGGTGGGGGCTACACCACCACCGCCTGCCAGGTAGAGTTATTAGGTTGGGAAGTGCCAGTCTTGTCATATTGTGGTCTCTTACCTGGGAACGGGGTGTTAATTGTTCCCAAAACATCACCGGTTATAGATTTGGAGGTTTGAATATAAAACGTGAATTTGAACTGGAGACGGGTAGCGGTGGTTGGGGGGTGAAGTTCAAGGTTTCATGAATGAAAGGAAAAGGATATTTCGGTGACGTAGGTTATACGTTTGGCGACTGGATGGCCGAGTGAAGTGGGCGTGGATTCACCAGCCACAGGTAATTGAACCTGTGCGTGCCGTGGCGTCGATGGGTAGGGGTAAGGTGGTCAGGCAGTGAAAGTATTAAGAAAAGGGGTACTACTGTTTGATATGACACACTACCTTACACCGACCCCCTCTGTCGTTAAAAACAAAAGTGGCAGACTCCCAGTGCCCAAGTTAGTTGAGTATGTAGTAGTCGTCTGCTAAGGTTCTGTTGTCTGAAAACTTGTTTGTAGTCTCCTGCGATACATACTAGAACTGTGGATCATGGTTTTCTAGTGTTGTCGAGGATTGCTAACACAAAGTACAGGAACATTGTTTTATAACACAGTTGTGGCATCATCAATGTTAGCATTAAAACAACCACATCACGCCTAAATGACAAGTCGCGGACAATTAAGAAACTTCTAAACGTGTGCATTTTCAACAAATATCTACTATTTTGAACTTATCAATTCTGACATTTTCGTCCCCCAAAACTTATTTCTTAATGTCAAATTTAGCATTGTGTTTTGGATATCCGATTTCACGCATCGGTCATTTATTTAAATCAGCTGTTACTACTACTAGCCTGAACTGGAAACGTTGACACGCAACAGAAACGACAGGTATAAAACTGTCACTCGGTCAGTGCTCGTCTTTCAGTCGGTTACCAATTTCTTGATAGCTAGCAAAATAACATAGTCTAGTTTGAACAATTCTTACGCCAGTGATCCATAGATCTCGACAACTAACTTTGATACCATTTACAAAACTGGACGTTGAAACATTGACCTATCATTGGAGCAGATTATCTACTATTGTGTGGCGACTTACTTGTTTACCGACTTGATAATATACATATCTTGGTCACTAACTGGAGATAAAACTCCACTACACAGACCACGAAGATTGATTTCTTGAACATGGTAGGAACAAATTTCTTGTTTGTAGCACTAGTGTGTGTTCATTTCTTACGTTAAACAGTAGTGTATGTCTGTGTGTTCATTTCTTACGTTAAACAGTAGTGTATGTCTGTGTGTTCATTTCTTACGTTAAACAGTAGTGTATGTATGTGTGTTCATTTCTTACGTTAAACAGTAGTCTAGGTCTGTGTGTTCATTTCTTACGTTAAACAGTAGTCTAGGTCTGTGTGTTCATTTCTTACGTTAAACAGTAGTGTATGTCTGTGTGTTAAATTTCCTACGTTAAACAGTAGTGTATGACGTGTGTTAATTTGTTACTTAAACACTAGTGTATGTATGTGTGCTAATTTCTTATGTTGAACAGTAGTGTATATGTTAATTTGTTACTTAAACACTAGTGTATGTATGTGTGTACTGTGTTAATTTCTTATGTTGAACAGTAATGTATGGCGTGTATTAATTTGTTACTTAAACACACGAGTGTATATGTGCGTGTGTCCATTTCTTATATAAGCTATAGTATATGTGTGTTAATGTGTTACTTAAACGATAGTATATGTGTTTGTTAATTTGTTATGTTAAACAGTAGTGTGTCCGTGTTCATTTGTTGTATAAGCTATGTTTTATGTATGTGTTAATTTCTTACTTAAAAATGAACGTTTGCCCATTTATTGTAAATGTTTGGTGATTGATTTTGTTTGAAGTAATCCTAACTTGTGCGAACTATTGAACTGTGTGTGTGTGTGCTTGTAATTAAGGTATAGCTAGACTATCTTCATTGACCGGCCTACTTATCTCCGTGCGTGACATACTTATTGTCTTTGGTTCACTCACTGACGACACATCAGTACACACATACATTCAATGTCCATCTCTATTTTTGTGTTCTTTTCAAGTGCAAATATTTGATGTGTGTATATCTTATCTGTTGAAATGATTAGTAGAACACAAATCAATTTCTGACAATTAACGCTCGTTTCTGGCCCACTTTTTGACAACTTGTTTGAAATGCTTGCAGATACCGTCTTTACTATTTGTTGTATAACGTCTCAGTATAAAATTGTAAGTTGTTGGTAAGATTGATTTATTATCACAGTGTAACATTATATTGCTGTTATCAACTATCACATTTGTTAAAGTGTACGCATCTAACAGATATTAGTAGGAACATGATTTACCAGTTATCGCATTCACATTACTTCTCACGATCAATATCTGGTTTTACAAGTGGGACGTTTATCGTTGATTTCATTTGAGGTTCCGTCATTGCTATCAGAGGTTCCCTAAATATCACACACCTTGCGAGTTTCTCGTTGTTGTCAGTGTTCAAATCTCTGCAACTGTTTTGTTTATGATTCTAGTGTATACCCATGATTCTGTCTACTTTGTCGTTGGTCTCATGTTTCGAACGTTCATTGTCTCTCCCAGTTACTGTAGCGTCTCTAGCGTATGTCCTTGATTTTGTTTCTCCTGGCGCCAGTGCCATGCCGTGGCCCGCAAGGGAAGCAAAGAACAGTACCACTGCGACCTCTAAGAGGCTACTGATGTAGGACCTAGGGAAGCTACCCTAGTAAATAAATAACATCGCAGAAATCGAATATGCTGACCTACTTGTAGGCACATAACTGGCATAACGTACAATCGCTCTTAGGCTCAGATCACATACAAATCACACAGAGTGGTTAACAAGTGGTCGATATGGAGCAGCGTTTGAAGAAGTTTCTCCTGGAAGTCAGAATAATGTTACATTCTGCCACATAAATACTCTGCATGACGGTCATTCTGCTTCCATTTCTCAATTTGGTATTATTATTTCAAGCATAATTGTTCACTTTCAAATTCTACTTTGAATCGTTTGTATCATTAATTGTATGTGTATCATAACGTTCGTACGCACAGCCTTACATTTTACCGTTGACCGACCGATACGCATGTTCCTCTGTATATTTCGCACTTTTTAGTCCCTTCATTCTCTGACTGTGGTAAACTCTCATCCCAGTAAATATATGCTCTTGCATTACAGAACTTTTGTGTGCAAATCCACATCAACTTTTTCTACTTTTCTGATGTTGCTTTCAATCTTTATTTTCTTGATTGATTGATAGGACAATTATCACTGCACTTCGGGGAGTAACCATATGTGCTCGCAGATGATATCTTTATTTCTAAATCGGTCTCTTCTTGATAACCCTAACATTCTGCGTAGACACTTCATCTCTTTCGTGAGTATTTTTCTTCTATCATTTGATGTCAGGGTCCAGCATATATATGTATATGTAAATGTATGGGGAGTTGACCAATCTGAGAAATGTACACATATGAAGAAGACTTATTTACCTATGTCAACATTGCTTTGCTAGATGATGTTTGGTTATTAGACAATCATAGCCATCAATCAACATACATTTTCTAATGATCATATGTGTTCCATGCGGGCTAATTTCTTCTTCCATACTTCTTGAATGAATGTTTTGACATATACACTATTTTTGCAATTTTCCTCAGTTCATTATGAAGTAAACAAATTATATAAGCCATTACGGTTGACGCGTGAAGAAAGATTTCTTCCGATGTGTTCTCGTTGTCTACCTTCTCCTAGCTGGATACTAGGCGTACCTGGATGTTACTGCTGCTGTGTTCAATTATCTGTCTACCTATGCGGTCTAACATTCTCTTGCAATAGATGGTGGCCAAGTGCCAGACGACGAGTCTGTGAACATTTCCACAAGAGAAACAGTTCTATCGTTTCCGTTCATTGATTATACATGTGCTGTATGTGTGTGTGTTCATTGATTATACGTGTATCGTGTGTGTGCATACATTGATTAAACAGGTATCGCGTGTGTGTGTATGTGTGTTCATTGATTATATTGTATCGTATGTGTGTGTGTGTTCATTGATTATACGTGTATCGTGTGTGTGCATACATTGATTAAACAGGTATCGCGTGTGTGTGTATGTGTGTTCATTGATTATATTGTATCGTATGTGTGTGTGTGTTCATTGATTATACGTGTATCGTGTGTGTGTACATACATTGGTTAAACATGTATCGCGTGTGTATGTGTGTTCATTGAAGGTCGAACCATATCGACACTTGATTACCTTTATATGTGTCAAGTAGCATGTCCCTTGAGAGGACATCGCTTTCATCACAGCCGCCCCCTCCCCCTAAAAACCCTTGGCTCTAGCAAGTTCTCCCGCCTCCTCCATCTTCATGTTAAATGTTTTTTTGACGTCCTGTTGCCACCTTTGTTTTGGTCGTACTCCAGGATCCATGCCTTCCATGTGACGTTTATCACATGTTCAAAATATTTATCTTCTGGGACATGTTATTTTATGATCCAATGCTCCTCGATATGCAGGTCTTGTATGATTCACTTTATCATTGAGACACACATTATGTCAAACAAGTGTTGGTGACCAGATGATACCAAAACGGTTTTAAATATGGGACAACATTGATATCCTTATTTTGTCTCACTAAGCTGAAACATGTAGTACGTTGATCGATTTGTCTATACAATCTTATCCCGACAAAGTGTGTCCCACATACCTTGCTACACTCATGAACCACGCACAGAAAGTCTTGCGGTCCTCAAGATAGCACCATATTTATTGTCTATCGTCTTCAAGTGTAGCAGACGTGGGACACATTGCCCCACATTTACTGTCAGAGATCGGTGTGACAGGTCACTGTTTGGTGAGCACTCTGCACACAGTTACATAAGCTAACATTACTCACTGATAACGTGGTGAACTGCTTGTAAATATCATTTCTGCTTGTAGGCCATTGTTCTAGGTTAACATTGACTGACTATTTATATATCAGACATACTAAATATATATATATATATATATATAATATATATATATATATATATATATATATATATATATATATATATATATATATATATATATATATATATATATATATATATATAACATGTGGTTACATTACGTACGGACCAAGTTTTTTTTCTCCATTGTCATTCTGCAGACTCACAATTTATAGGCTGTAGCAGACATGCTAGACGCGCTGCGCTTGTTGTTCGCTGTACATCAATGTTTGTATCCATGTTGCTTTCAAACTCATATGCCTTGCTTGTGGCTGGATGTATAAGATATGTTTCTCAGTAGACTTCTTAGTTGAGTTGAAACTTATATTTTAATAATTCTTACACGGTGTTTTTCGTTTATTTCTCAGGAAGCCGACGACAGTAGCCTAGCCTATCGCCTTGGAACTTTGTGGGCTGGGATGGATCTAGATACAGTTATCAAATGTGAGCCAAACAGTCCTTTAGGCTTGAGTCGTTGCTCACAACCCAACCTTGAGGACAGTTTCCCCCGCGACGTGTTCGCATACGATCCATCACGAGATGACTACGGCTCGGACAGATCCTATCAAGGAGACAGTGCTGACAGTGGTAATATATCTCCCTGCAGTTTAGACAATATCAAAATTGACTTCTGCTCCAATACCTTCAGCTCGGACAACGGGGAAGTTGGTGATGGAAGCAAGAGACTATGTCTGGTCTGTGGAGATGTGGCCTCCGGATATCACTACGGGGTGTCCTCATGTGAAGCCTGCAAGGCTTTCTTCAAACGCACCATCCAAGGTAGGTTCTTTACACATTTTGTGCTGACGTCTGTACACGTGTACATCCTTATCATTGTTTACAAACAAACAAAACAAACCTGCAAACAAACATGACAGTTGCAACTGATTGGCTTTCTCGCTACTCATTATATTCGATTGATCACCTTTGTCTAGCTACCTTCTCTCACCTGACAGGTTCTTCAAATATTGATATGTTGTGTATTCATTTTTGTTGTTACTTATGTGTTGTCTCAGGTATATGTTGTTCAGTTCTGTATACTATTGTCAGATGTGTGTTAGTACAGGTGTGCTGTTGTTGTCCAGGTATTTTACTATCAAAGAATGTATGTTCTTCTATAAATCTTTTGTTTCAAACTGTATTGTCTATTCATAGCTCATTGCTATCACCAGTAACAAATCGCACATGCATGCATTAACGAACATAGATCTCCACAACCCACCTCTATGTTCCTACCATTGAGAATCAACACCGTTGTTGACACTCTTGTCTTACCATGATGTTTGACTATTCGGCATCTTCTCTCCGTGATCCGCCATCTCTCCTTCTACCAATGTTTTCCAATTCTCACAGTATTCTCTAATCACTGTCTTTGCAATACATATCACTTTCACCCGTATAAAAAACGCTGACTATTTTATTCAGTATTTGTACAAGGCAATTTGTTTTTCTTTATTGACTGTTTCCTCATTAACATTAGTGTTTCTAACGTTGATGGTATTCTTAATATTCTTCTATAAAACTGCATGCATGTGACCTCAAGATTTATACTTCTTCGTTTATTATAAAAAATTGACTTTCACAGTTCAATATTTGATACATCTCAACACTTCATAACTATTTTTCTCGTTACAAAAGACAAGTAAATGTTGTGTAAAATGCCTGTAACTTTCTCGTTACAAAAGACAAGTTTGTGTTGTGTAATATGTCGTTACAAAAGACAAGTATATGTTGTGTAATATGTCGAACTTTGTCGTTACAAAAGACAAGTCTATGTTGTGTAATATGCCTGTAACTTTCTCGTTACAAAAGACAAGTATATGTTGTGTAATATGCCTGTCATTTCGTTATATCGCAGCTAGTTTCCGAGATTTTCAAGTCCTATTATGTGCACGCTTACCTGTAGCTCCATCAATGTTACAATTTAATTGCATTCACGTCAATCATGTGGCCATTAACATTTCAAATCTCTATACGCTACAATAGTGAACAAATGTGTTAGGCAGTTCAGAAAATACCGAAACTTTCCCAATACAATATATTTAATAAAAGTACACTTCTAGCAGACATATTTCAGTTTTGTGATCAATTCTATTGATATTGTTCATGTGCCTCGACCTTACCCTCAGATCATAAATTGCGATGTGTGTGTGCTCATCAGTTTAATGAAACTTGTTTCTCTGCTTGCACGTGAAGTTCATGTAGATTGCCAAGTCTTTGACTTCCAATATTGCATATTACTATTATTATAAAATTGTCTTTTGATGCGTTTTATTCAAAATCTTCTCCACCTCTACCTAGTAAACTATCAACTACATTTTATTCCCATTTCTCTCCCCTCCCGCCCCACCCCTTCCTGGAAAAATCATAATTGTCATGGGAATCATCAGGCCCCCACTCTCCTTAAACTAACGGATTCAGAGCTAGTATTCGAAGAAGTTTTGTTAGACTGCCCAGTTACTAGTATTGACCTGTTATCTCTTCCAATTGATACAGCAGCAGCAGGAAATGAACTCTTGACTCTTTGATCCAGTCTCATGTAGTATTTATGATGTACGTAGTAGCAATGATGAGTTTACCTGTGAATGTTCTACCCGCTCCGGTCATCAGCCAGAATTAGTCTGCCCTACACTACTAGGGGACGAGTGGGTGGGAAGGGGGGGGGGAGGGTGTATGTGTTACTTAATAGTACAACCGCCACAGCAGGATTTACTATGCTCATTTCTTGCCACGAGATTACCCGCTGGTCATGTCGAATTCTACCATGCTGCATTAGTATTATCAGAATGATGCTCATTTACAAGTCATAGACTGACAAATTACTATTATTGTTCAAATGTCCAACTACTAGCAGCTTAATGTTACAGTAGCTATTGTAATACTGTTTTTAATCTTGTCGAATTACAAACAGTGGTGTCTGTTCAGAACGCAACATGTGTACTGCCTACTACGTAACTTCCGCTTTTCCTCACTACAATTAGTACACCATGGGACCAGATCTTTCCCGCATACTTAACTATTGAAATAAAACAGTGTAGTTTAGCTTCGGTTCATAAAATTCTTTATCTAAAATAAACATCAGACCTCGTAGTAACATTACACTTGGAGGTCATTAAACGTTGACAGCTTTGTGATTGTTAATTGTGTAATTTATTACACCATTAATAAATGTCTTCTCTCGTAGTAATGTCGTCTGCATTATCGTGGGGTGGTGTGTATAGAAGTAGGTCAGCATCACGTGCCGTGCCCGCTGATACTGGATATCAATCAAAACAATTCCTTCTTTATGTCCATCTGTATTGGTTTTGTGTGCTGTTCAATATAAATTTGTATTGATCACTTGTGGTCATCTGCTAGAGAGTATATAAACTGGGATATCTGTTGATGAACGTTATATATTGTTGTGATGTTCTTAGTGAGATTATCGGATAAATATTGTATACAATCAAAGACAGAATTGCCGAAGAATAAATATGGAGATGAAGATGGATAGGACACACGGTGAAGAAACAACCCAGTCACATTGGAAGGTATGCACTGAACTGGAATTCTTAGGGTAAACGGAAGAAAGGCCAATGCCCACATAAATACATCAAACATATGGATCTCAGACATACAATGAGGCACTGTCTAGAACAAGAATACCTGGTTGGAACAAGAATACCTGGTGAACTATTGCTGATTGTGCATGCTCTCAGGGTGTAGGCGAGAACATACAATATATCCTTGGTCACATGACATGTCTTAGTGCCATATAACAGGACATAACACACATGCCCCTAGTCGAGGCATGTCCGTGTTTGCTTGCTGATGTAATAGAAAACGAATGGTTGATAGTTTTATTTTATGCTTGTTTGCGAATAAATATTTGAAAAAAGTATGTAAATGTGATTAACATGCATTCTTACAAATAATCACATATACACCAAGTCAACGTTTCGACTATACGATCTTTATCAAGACGGAGAAACGTACAGAAATAATGGAAAAGTTAAGCTGACCTACAGCTGTAGACAGATAAAGAAATAACGTATAGTGCACAGCGGAAGTACTATAAGGCCGCCAACTGACGTGCAGCTTCTTATCGGATTTTTACTGATGACAGGCATTAATTACACTATCAATATTTGTACATGTCTGTGCTGTCATTCCCAACTTCCTTGACATGGCCATTATTAAGTCAAATTCAATGTGAACTGTAAGGATATACTCTAGTTCTGTGGGTGACATAGGACACAGCTGACTTGCTGGTGACCACCACACACACACACGTGCGCGCACACACACATTGATGAGTCATAACCTAAATGTCCTGTCCATAACTGTTTATTTTTACAATTGACCGTTTTTTTGTGGATATCTTGACCGCTCAAACGACAAGGTACTTCTAGATTTCTCCACGTATCAAATTTTTTCAAGTCGACCAGCCGACGGGCGCCGTATTTAATTCCAATAATGTAATTCAAGAACCGAATCACCAGGGGCACACTGTTGCGCTGACCTTGACATATTTTACCGGACGCAGTCGAGTATATTTGGTTTTAGGCACGCCTGAACGGTTCAAAATTAAAGCTTCTTTCTTACCGCTCTCCGTTCACGTAGAATAACCAGTTCAAATCGGTATGCTACCGTCATACAATCTAGTAATGATACATGTGACTAATTTCTACACGTGATATTAGAGAGCTTGAAACTTGGTATGTCACCAGTAATGAGATGGACATAGGTAAGAGATTCAGTGAATCGTGTATACTTTCTTTTGGTCCAGTGCGAGTAATTGATGCGACATAGATATGTGTTGTCACGTAGTGTACGTAACGTGTACGACTGGATCTCTTAATGTTTGAGGTCTGATTTGTTCCGTGAAGAGGTTGAAAACTGGTCAACTTTTCATTTTGGAATAGCGAATTCATATTGAAAAAACACACAAAGTCCTGTTGGAGGCAATTCTCGGAATATATAAATTATAGAACGCAATGTTAGGTTGCATATACGTTATGACAGATAATGTTAGGTTGCATATACATTATGACAGATAATGGTAGGTTGCACATAAGTTGTGGCAGACAATGTTAGGTAGCACATAAGTTGTGGCAGACAATGTTAGGTTTTGCACATAAGTTATGGCAGATAATGTTGCAAAGAAAGAAAAGGAAAGACAAAACATTAGCAGCTAGTTTGCTACACGACAAACATATCACATGAGTGGAGCAGATGAGAGACAGTTTGTGGTTTTAAGAAGACAGGGTGGGAGCTTGTGGTTTGAAGAAACCAGAGTGGGAATGAAAGCGAGCGGTGACTTGTTAGATTGAGACAATAACAATAGCGACGTAGGAGCATTGATTGCTTATGTAGATTATGTGGAAAGGTTCATACGAAACTCAATAATGTAAGCGCTAGCGGGCTGATGAAAACCAACAAGATGAGGAAGTTAAGCTTGAAATAAAATACGTGTCCAAAGATATAATAACATTGTCACAAGATGGGTTTATGTCAGATACTTCTTCTTTTGTCATCATACTACTACCGGGTTGTTGGTCAGTGTCTTGTTTTTCTGTTGTTTGTCTTAGGCTGTTATAGTGGCTCAATTGATAATTAGTTTTGCTGTTTTTTGACAGTATTCTGTTATGCCGTCTAACCTTCTTTTTCATGGTCTTTCTCTTGGATTCTTTCCTGATGTTCTGTTGTAGAAGACTCTATACGGTGGAGTTTCGTTGAATTCTTAAGTGGCCTGACCACTTCATTCTTTGTTTCTCTATGTAATTCAAGCAAGGTTCTGTCCCAACTTTCTTTCTTATACTTATGGTGGTGACTCTCCTTTCTGGTGTTGTTGGTAACTTGACTATTGTCACTATATCGTTGTTGAAGTAAGGATGGCGTTGAATTATGGCATACATGATTTCTTGTTGAAACATAACAACGTTTACATATGTGGTGTGTTCTAATCTAGGCAGGTCAAATGTCATGATGATGATGGATGTTCTTATGAAAACACATGTTGTATACTACCACACTCCCTCCACTTTCTATTCCCAATAGAACATAAACTTATACTTAACATAACTAATGGAACATAACGATAAAATGTTCCTCCATAATACTAAGTCGGCAAGTCATTGCAATTTCTCTAACCTGGCAATTTTCATAGATTTTCTTTGTGAGCTTAAATTGTTTGGGGTTCCTCTGGCAAAGTGGTTAAGATATTTGCCTTGAGTTCTGAAGGTTGTGGGTTCCAATCTGGATCCATTCGTTCAGTTCACGTGTGCATTTTATTTTCTGAGATCTCCTAAAATTGTTGCTGGAGCTACGGAGTTCGTTCTTTGTGCAACACCCAAAGCCAGGTGGCTTCCCATTTGTGTCGAGATGGACGGAGCTATATGGAGAAACCCTGGATAATGAAGTCAATTTTCTATCTTTAAATCAGTTTGAAACGCGCTGATAACCTGGCGTAATATTGTTCATTGTGACACACATTTGTGCATATAGATTACTGATAAGATTTGACGAACATCAAACCTCACTTTATGGTACCACATCTACACAGTTATACTGTAGCCATGATGTTAGATGGGATTGGTCATAACAGCGGTCGTCAGAGTTGACGGTACTAGTGTAATAATTTAACCCTAAGCAAATGGGAGACGGGCTTCCGGGGTATTCCAGGGGTGTGTCTGCTGTTTATCGTGTGTCGCGGTTTATTCCATTAACGCTTACAGGGGTTTCAGTGTAATAAAACAGGAGGTATACCGAAAATGACATAATTTCCGCTTTCTTTCTATTAAATACTAATGTGGAATACTAACGAATTGTTAGCAACCACATTTGTAACTATACAACATATCTAAAAATAGCTACAATTGCTATCAAATTTGTAACTGGTTTACCTGTCCTAAAATGGACCATCCTACGACTTCCTCCGACTAATCACGACATATCTAAAAATAGCCACAGCTGCTTGTTTGGAGTAAAATTATTACACTAAAACCGAGTTGACTCGTGTCTGTCAAAAAAACGTTTTATTTTAAAACAATACAAAACCCGATATGTTACGTAAAATAATTCAACATATCATACAAGTGCGGGTCCACTAACACCCCTAGTCTTCTCCACGAAAATAAACGGCTGACCACTATGGTGTATTTTTCTTCTTGGAACGATCCATATTGACCACTTGTTAAATCACTCGTTTTGATTTGTATGTGATCTGAGTCTAACAGCGATTGTACGCTGTGCCAGTTATGCGCCTACAAGTAGGCCATCACATCCGATTTCTACGACGTTTCTTATTTACTAGAGTAGCTTCCCTAGGCCCCTACCTCAGTCATCTCTTACAGCATTCCAGTATGGTACCAATATAGAGTATTATCACACCCCCTCAGTAGATCAATGTGACGTCAGCAGAGCCGCACATTCAAGTAATGGTTTCCATCACGTGACATTGATCGGAATTGTTTGAATGTGCAGGAATTTGTTTTATGATTTATTATTATTTACTTAATACTCTAAGCGACCTTCCATCGGGAACATGCACAGAAATACCAGCACGTGACCTAGCACCGACGACTTCTCTCTCTCTCTCTCTATCATTGTATTTCTAATGATACAATGTGAAATATTGTATTGAATCAGCGCACGCGAATGACGTCTACAATACCAGCAAGTCGTGTTCACATCATGTCTGTGCGTCAAGATCTAATAGAAAAAGAAAATAGTTGTGACTACATCCTAGAGATGATCCTGCTGATCATGATACGGGCTAATTATTCTCTGCATGCCGAATAAACGATCAATATTGTAGCCGACGTCCACACACAGATATACACTCACAACATTTCGTTATGTCATCATGCACACGCGCATATATACACACACTAGGATTGTTGTATTACGCAATGCCATATTCCTGGCTCAAAGTTTAAGCCCCGTTGCGAGCATAGAGAGAGCGAAGGCAGGAATAAACTGGAAAGAATAAGTTTGAATGTAGCAATATGAAAAGAAAAGACAATCACTTTATAGTGATTTCATGTTGTGGTGTCAACTTGTTCTGTAGTGCAAGCGCTACTACTGAGCACGATTACAATCCAAGCGTGCCTGGTTCAAACTCCACGGCAGGCAGTTTTGTTTTGCGCTGCTCTAGTGGCCTGGCTGGTAGTTATTTTTGCTTTTGACAGGATTCTACTATGCCATCTATCCATATTTGTCATGTTCTTCTTCTTGCCTTCCTCTCGCAAATTCGTTTCCGTGGGATTTTTACCAAATGTAAAAATAGCATATAAGTAGTGCCTAGTAAATCAACAACGACACGTGTACTGTAGTTGATGGTTACGTCCTGTAAAGGATATGCCACATGATTGTCATTTTCGTCGACTTGTTACTCCACATCTGTGTTTCTCATTTCATGAACACGTTTGTTCTACGATAGTTAATTTATCAATACTTTTTTTTAGTTGTGAAATGTTCGTGCAAGTTGCATGTAATGTATCAACTGTTTGAGAAATGCTACCTGGGAGGTTGCGATACCGTCTGTTCAATAGATCAACTTTATTGGTGATGGCTCAGCATTTCCCTCTTCAGTAAGAAACCGCTAGGAGGGGGGATGTAAATCGCTTCCAACATTCGATTCCCTAACAATACGAATGTCAGAACTAAATGCTGTTAAGCGATATGCCGTGTGCGGAGGACGATCAATAAAGAAAATTCCGGTTGGCACCGAAATATCACGAGTCTAGAAATATGCTTTTAATAGCGTGCTGAGTGCTGGCAAATGATGCTCTTATATATTTACATGGATTGGAATATAATTTGTTTCTTTTAACATACACACCATTATGTTGCTTGCACTCGAGACGACATTGTTACTCATCACTTTCACAGAGGATGATGTCAGTCACGAAGTAAGCTGATTCACAGAGGAGAAGGAGGAGGTGTAGTAAGCCAGAATAAAATATCGACCCACCTGGAGATACACTTCTGACATCTTATAATGATGAGTGCTAATGGTGGATGTATGCTGATATTTGGGGGTGAATTATTCCTATTGAGAATCTGAGCTCTGTTCATCGATAGAAGATAATAATATACTGCCATCATCATGATAACAGATATGAACTAATTATGTGTGGATTTGGAGATATAACGTATGTTTTTATTTGTTCAGATATAGTATATCGTTTCCTGTAGGAGTCACTCCCACTTTATGTTTGTAGTTCCAGAAAGTGCACATCACAGCGACCAAGTTAACCTTTATATTCGTATAGATTGTCTGCGTTGTTGACACTATTTCAGACACCACTCCTCCAATCCCATTTCTCTGTGCATCCATCCCGGTTGTGTATTTAGTAGCAGACCGATCGATGTTCCGCCCCATAACTCGACCTCCAATTTGATCGAACATGAAGAATCCACCCGCTAGCGAAGTAAACGGGACGGGGCTTCTCAACATCCCCCATCAAGTAACATAAGAAAACATGTTGTTTTAAATGTCCCCTTACTATTTCTGTCAAGCCTAAGACGGCTGCACTACTACATTTTTTATTCAATTCATACATTGATTATATTTGTTTAATGTGGTAGCTTTGTGGTTGTGTTTACAAGTTGTTGTTTTGTGGTATTTTAGTGTGTCCTCCGTCCTGGAAGTCTTGGTCTTGCTTGTCGCTGTTAAATTTATTCAGCCTTTTAAATCCGGTACTGAAAACTTTATGGGAAATGTCGATATACAGCCTGGAGACATGTACAGTGATTTAGTTTCTATTATTAGAATGTCCCGTGTAGAGTGTTTAGCAGGAAATGAGACATTGTTGCTATAGAATATTAAGTTTGGAGAACAAATCTGACGTCATTGGTACTGAGAATTCCCTTAAGTAAATGTTTGTGGATGTATAGAAGTTGCTGACAGAAGCGAAACAGTCCACACGTTTGTGCGGTTTTATAGATGGTAAAAGGAAAATGTGTATATTCACTGTGTGCTTGCTTGAATGTAACAACCGAACTTAGGCTGATTTAGAAATGTACCATCACGTATGCAAGACTAATCTACGTTATTATACTTAGCTTAGACACGTGACACGGCAGCACTGCATTTGACTTCAGTCAACAACGAAATTTAACGTTTACTAGCGTCTTTTATATATATATATATATATATGTGTGTATGTGTATGTGTAATGAAAGGCTGGGAATAATACCTTTATGTAGAAAGTGGTTTCTTAACAAATATTTATTGCCAGATTTGAATGTGCATGTAGACTGTACTGTACACATGTGTTGACTCTACTGTGATGTTGTAGTTGTTTTCTAATCTGTACACGTCTGTAAGAGTTTGTCTTTGTGTCAAACCGTGAATACATTTTGGGGCTGGTGGGTCTGTCTGCTCTTTCACACGATGTACGTTTCACGAGATTTCTTTTAGATCCCAGAGGTCTACTTGACTCAAAGTGACGATTACTGCATTCTCGCGAACTTATCTATCTCTTTCTACCACTAGTCTTTGACATTTGACGCCTGTGGTGCTTAGGGCAGCAAAAGTTTCTGGTAAAACGTTCTTCTGCTGCTGTTCTGACTGCTTGTTTTTGAGTCAATAGTAAACTTCCTCAAATATCACATCATCCATATTTTCATTATCCATCACTTAATCGAACCACAACCAAGTTTTGTAGCATCGATGATGATGATGATGATGATATTATTTGTTGTGTTGACCTGACATCTAGATAGCATTGTTATACTCCGCATTGATAGCACTTCTATTCATATTTTGTGACATTTTGTCAGCTTTGTTTTGTTTTGCTGACTATCAACCTACTTTTTGTATTCCCGCTAAGGTCCTTATGTATCTACTCGGGTTTGTCCTGACATGGAATGTTCCCATGACATCGAATGTCCCCATGACATAGACCGGCGTCTATCATGAGAGGTCATGTCTTCATCTAACAAGCTTCTGTGATGTTTTATATTTACTTGGTGTAGACGTGCCATTGGGATGAAATCCATCTTGGAAGGAACGGTAGTAGAAGGCATACGATTAAGGGAAAGACGGAGATATAATTAAGAGGGAAACATCGGGAGGTGCACAGGTGTTAACTCGGTGTCAAGATACCACATTGAAGTTTATAATACTGTCATTGTCTACTGACTGGCTGAGTTCGAATCCCATTGATAAAACATGAAAGTAGAAGAATAATTGTACAATTTCACTCATTTTTGTAATGTTACCATGGAGATAGTAGTCGTTCGAAATGCTTGTTCAACCAGGAAAGCGCTTCTGAAACTACATCTGTGTCTTAAGTATTGGTAACGTAATATTGACTATCGAAGGTCACTTAAAGTTCTATTGGCCATACTTCTATGATATTTTGCTCTTGCCATTCTTCTTATTTAGATCTATATTTTAGTTTATTTAGTATTCCGTGTTTGTATTTGTTCTCTTGATAAAGGCTTACGGTCGAAACGTCGACTGTCGCCATTTTACTGATATAAATATTCATGTTACCTCGCTTATGTAACATTGTATAGATCTATCATTTGTCCAAAACCGCCTATGATATTTTGTGTAATCTGTTTGAAGGTATATCTAGGCATCACTATCCCACGTCTGCCAGAGTTCCTTGACATCTGATGATTGCTGTGATGTCGTCGTCTGTTTTGTGTCAAGGCTAAAACGACTATGGCACGTGATCGACTAAATCACTTCTATCATTTGAGTCTAGTTATCACCGAATTCCAGGATAGCTCATGTCGATTGCATGTAACCAGGTTTCTGTGTCAGAAGTTAAAAATGACTTGCATGATAACGGCGGAGTAGGCCTTGACCTTACTAAGTAAATTAGCATTGGTTTTACTGAAGACACAGTTAACAAAACAGCACATTGTACTGTACTTTTGTGTGTGTCTAATGTATAGTAGTTTATGTTGTCATCAGGTTTCAACATTGAAGTAGATATATATATATATATATATATATATATATATATATATATATATATATATATATATATATATATATATATATACTTGTTTGTTAGTATTTACTGAACTTGAGATTAGGTTGAGCCATACTTTCTGAAGATCATGTCTGTCTTTGATATTAAAGTAGAAGCATGTCCCTTGCGGAACGTCACTTTCATCAAGGCCCACCTGAAAAACTCTGTCTCTTGCAAGTCATGTTCAATATTTATGTCCTGTTGTCATCTTCGTCTTGGTCATCCCCTTCATCATACACCAGGCGTCTTTGATGTAAATTATGTCTTTGTATTATTTCTATCTTTTATTTGTCTTCATAATTTACGATGTGTGTGTAGATCGAAACAATCCAATAGATACGATCGAAAATACATCACATTTGACATATGTCAACTCTGACTGCCTATGACCCAATAAGATCTGATAATATGCTAAATATAACTATAAATGTAGTTTTTTAAAGTGAGGTTTTTCTATTTGTAAAATCTTGGTTACCCGTCTGTACAAATGTGTGTCGTATTGGGTAATATGCATACACTTTGGTGGGAATTCAGATCTACCCGTCTGTACAAATGTGTGTCGTATTGGGTAATATGCATACACTTTGGTGGGAATTCAGATCTACCCGTCTGTACAAATATGTGTCGTATTGGGTAATATGCATACACTTTGGTGGGAATTCAGATCTACCCGTCTGTACAAATGTGTGTCGTATTGGGTAATATGCATACACTTTGGTGGGAATTCAGAGCTACCCGTCTGTACAAATGTGTGTCGTATTGGGTAATATGCATACACTTTGGTGGGAATTCAGAGCTACCCGTCTGTACAAATGTGTGTCGTATTGGGTAATATGCATACACTTTGGTGGGAATTCAGAGCTACCAGTCCTACATGTCATGGGAGCCTACGGGATGCAACGTACTCACGTTCTCAACACAAACCACACAGTTCACAAAGAGTGGTTGACTTTATTGATAAGTACGAACATAAACAACCAAATATTACCGTAACAATGAGTGATGTAAATACGAAAATTGATACAGAAAGAAAATGAGATGAGTGATACATTGTTAGGTCAATTTGATTTAGGAAGCCGAAACGCAAGAAATAACAACTTAGTATCGTTCTATAGGAAAAATAACTAATAGTCAATACAATGTTTGGTCATCATCCAATGACAACTTTTCACATGTACATCGCCAGGTGTTAATACCAATAATTAGACAGATTGTAGATTGATCCAAAACAGGTGGAAATCAAGTACATCAGGAAAAAACCCACTACCACGTAGTAATGTTTGTTTCAGTTACTTAAAGTATTTGAGTAAATCTCATCACAACGATTTTCTGGCCAACACTGTTACCAGTGTCAAACATGGCCAATAACAGCAGCTAATGATGGCCAACACTATGTTACCAGTGTCAAACATGGCCAATAATAGCAGCTAATGAGCGGAAAATCATAACAACAGAGATGAGGTGTCTTAAAAGAGCTGCAGGTGTGACAATAAGAGACAAAATTAGAAATGAAGAAATCAGAAGACTGGATGTGAAACCAGTTATGCAATTCATAAAAGAACAACAGATTAAATGGTTTGGACACCTGACCAGAATGCCCTGGTATCGCCTACACAGAGAGCCACACAGAAAAAGTATAATGAGTACAAGGCAAGAGGAAGACCACGCAAAAGATGGAGAGATGGCATCAAGAACAGCCTTACGAACATGAATATCAGCTTACAAAGTGCCTTAAAAAAGCACACACAAGATCACTACGTTTCACCCCCAACACTTCCATAAAGAAGTAAATGGTGGAAGAGAAGAACAAGCACACACAAGATCACTACGTTTCACCCCAACACTTCCATAAAGAAGTAAATGGTGGAAGAGAAGAACAAGCACACACAAGATCACTACGTTTCACCCCCAACACTTCCATAAAGAAGTAAATGGTGGAAGAGAAGAACAAGCACACACAAGATTACTACGTTTCATCCCCAACACTTCCATAAAGAAATAAATGGTGGAAGAGAAGAAGAAAGAAGATATTTTGGTACGTTCCCAACAAGTACTCGTTACTTTGCATTCGTTACTTCTTGATTGTGTCTACTTTCATCTAATTCACTTGTGGTCGACTTGTATTCAGTTAATGCTTGTAAATCTACAACTGTATAAGTAGACCTGCGTCTGTTACCGTCAAATAGTAAAATTAAACATAATATACAATGAGATTTCTTTTAAAAAAACAAAAACAAAAAAAACTATATTATAAGTATTGGATCATCTAAACAAGGTTAATGTGGTTTCCCATGACACACTTGTATTTGATGAATTTACTCAGGTTGTCATTAAGTTAAAAATAGTTTACCTTACACTGGCAGCATATTGTCATTGGTTTCTAACATCTGCAGTTGGTAAATCCCTATTTGTATCAAATATTCTATGACATAATAGGTAACTGTCATAATATGATGTTTGATAATGAGCTGTTTGTTTATTTTGTAGTGTCCTGTCTATCACTTATTCAGAATATATGACATTCTATATAATGTATACATATAAATACATAATTAACAATAATAAAGACGTAAATTGCGAAATAAATTATCTGTTGTCAAATAAATTAAAAAGAAATCAATATTTCGAGAATTTGACTTAAGAAAAGCCAATATGGCTGCTGTGAAGTATCTGATCATGTGTTACCGTGTCGCTGGAATGCAATGCTTGATAGGAAGTTAACAATTAATTTTCTGACTGAAATAAAACGAGTAATGAATATGTATTCACCATTCAAAGATAACAAGATATGCAGTTATTTGACACATACCGAGTATTAGAAATATACCGATTGGCAGCTACATAACGAATATTTGCATTTCAATGTTTAGTGTAAATGTAGCCATCAATGTTTACATATACAGGTGCTAGAGATGTACCGAATATTCGAAATATACCTATTTGCCGCTGCATGCAGGTATTCGCAAATGTACCGAGTATTCGAAACTACCGGAACTTGCGATACTAACTTTCTACGTGATATGCCATTGGTATAATTAGAATGTGTTACATTAAAAAATGAACATGGGAAGTGTACGTCAAGAAATGAACAATCAAGAGTGTAACATGAGGACAATGAGCAGAGTTTTGTAACAGCCAACCGACCATGTGGAGGCGGCACAAACTGGTGACCTTGAAGGGATAAAGTAACGAATCCTTATTCCTAAGAGCAAATCGGTATGTTCGGATCCAGACAACATAAATAGTTATTCGAGTAACGAATTAACAATTCGACTTATTGTTACTACACGGTGCAGACTCTTGACATATATTGAGTTATTAATAGCATAGATAAAGTGAAACCAAAAAATAATTAGATATCGGATCAAGATCACTTGACTTTGATCTGGCAAACATAACCTAATCAATATATAATAGATACATCAATACAAGATCACTTGACTTTGATCTGGCAAACATAACCTAGTCAATATATAATAGATACATCAATACAAGATCACTTCACTTTGATCTGGCAAACATAACCTAATCAATATATAATAGATACATCAATACAAGATCACTTGACTTTGATCTGGCAAACATAACCTAATCAATATATAATAGATACATCAATACAAGATCACTTCACTTTGATCTGGCAAACATAACCTAGTCAATATATAATAGATACATCAATATGCGTTATTTCAAGATAACGATGACAGTACAAAATGAGATAACACATAATTATGATGATGGTGATTATATGGCATGACAAGCAACTTCAGAACCGGCCAAAATTTGATACCAGTAAGAAAATATTCAATCTAAACAAAGACGTTAGAATTAAACAGATGTAACGTGTAGAAGTCTATGCGTTTAGGGGCCTACCAAACCAATGTGCAACGTATACACGTTCTTGGCAAAGATCAAACATATCACAAAGAGTGATTAAAATTGGTCGTAAAAACGAACGCAAAGAAGAATAAGAAACAGATGTAACAATAGATATTGATAAATCTGGTTCTATGGATGTTAAGCAAGATGTCCAACTTCTCAAAGTAATATAGTAGGACAGAGAGGCAAACACAAGACCTGGGGATAAGAACAGGGCAGGAACCCGTGATCACTCAGGTCAGAAGGAGAAAATATCCGTGGTCTGGCATACGCTGTGGAAGACACAGTTGAGTGTGACTAGACAAGTACTTGAGTGGAACCCACAAATAAAACAGAAAAAATGGATGTCCTAAACACACACGGGGACGGATCTTCCTTGAGGAACTGAAGAATACTGGATTATACTGGGAATTCATAAAGAAGACGACCAGAGACCAGGAAGAAGGAAGAACAACTGTTGAGATCCTATGCTCATCGTAGAGGGGAAGAAGTCTGCCAGTATCTTACACAGAAAATACAACATAAGCAGATTACCAACAGACAGTGCGCCTGAAAGAACAATGCTACTCCGATACAGTGGATACAAAGCACAAGGCCGTCCACGTAAATGGTGAACCTCAGAGATAACAGAGGTGACGCAAAACAATGTTAATGAATCGCACAAAAAACTTGTTCTATAAATTTCTATTTAATCCTGACGCTGTGATGCAAAACATGATTGGAGAAAAGAAAGAAAGACACAGAAAATATGATATGACGAAATGTCAAATACCAAGCAGACAAAGAAGAGCAGTATGATATCCTGAAAATAGTCGATTATGAAATACCAGAGATTAGATATCTCGTTGTCGATGATGATATGTCACAGTATTATTATTATTATTATCCACATCACAAACAGGCACAGAGAAACCAATTATATCAGTTTTAACAAAGAAACCTAGTCACAAACTCTTGATCGGAATATATTATCGATATATGATGGAAGACTGCAGTAAAACTATGTAACAATGCTGGAACACGTAAACACAAATTACTGTAGTTTTACAAAGTACAACAGCAATATACAGCAACGTTTCGACCAACAGGCCTTTATCAAGCAAAGTATAGAACATAAGTGAAGAAATTCAGACATAACATATGCAATGAGACTGAATCTATAACCTGTCGAAATCTAGATAATATTTCTAGATAATAAAAGATAATATTGGAAGTGTATATACCAGATAAGAGGGGTCGACCAAGAAAATGATGTGAAAGACTATCTGTAAATGAATGTAGAGCACCATGCTTTTGTTGGAGAGGTTGTTTTAATATGATCACATATGATGATCACATGATGTTATGGAACATACAACTGAGTGAATGTTTCATATCCATATGTCGCCTGTGTCGTGCTGGGGCTCTCAAGGGAGCAAAGAATAGTAACACTACGACCTACAAGGCATGTTGTAAGAGACGACTGAGGTAGAGGCTGGGAAGCTACCCCAGTCAATAAAAAGCGTCGCAGAAATCGGATGTGCTGGCCTACTTGTAGACGCACAACTGGCACAACGTACAATCGCTCTAAAGGCTCAGATCACATACAAATCACAAAGAGTGGTTTAACAAGTGGTCGATATGGAGCATTCGAAGAAGAAGAAGAGACTATATGGATAAATGCAGACATGAGCATGCTGTCGTCTGAGATTCCAGTTTCTACTTGACCACATTAGCAACTTGGTCACGTTAGCAACTTGGTCACGTTAGCAACTTGGTCACGTTAGCAACTTGGTCACGTTAGCAACTTGGACACGTTAGCAACTTGGTCACACTTTGCTTTTGCTAAATGTGGTCTGGACTTGTTCCAATAATTTAGGTCATCACCGTCACTGGATATCACAAACGTGGCGATACCTTTCATGAACAACTAACCTAACCGTCTGTGACTGGAACATTTGACCTATTGACCCAGAAGCCATCCAGGTAAAAGTGGCTAGTTTTTACTGCCTTCAAATATCTTAGATGTTGTGGGGGGCCTCTTGTTCAGGTATGAGCCTGTATTATTCAAACTATATCCCACACATATGGGCTAGAACATTAGTTGCCTTGATCTTATTGAAGTTGTTCACTAACGCATGATGGACATGTTTCACATGCTTTGTGTTTTATGTGTTGTTTGCTTTAACCCCTCCGCTCCACAACTCTTCAAAATACTCAATTATATTCCACATATAGGTATTAAATTGGTTACCAATAAAAAAAAAAATCTGACTTTTTGGCCTTTTCGATTTGATTGTTGATCACTTAACTATGACGCGTTGATGACTTGTCGTTGTAAGATCTTAACCGTAAATATATATCAAAGATCAGAAATCGTAATGTTAAACTAAATAGAAAGTTACTGATGTATTGTTAGTGAGAGAGTGTCAAAGATCTAAGGCCGAAAGATTGACTTCATTGCACCGGGTTTTACCCCATATGGCTCGGTCACTCGCCACAGAAATGGCACACCATCTGCCGAGAGTATTACACAAAGCACGAGCTCCTTAATTCTGGCAACAATCCTAGGGGTTTCTGGAAAAAATGCCACTCGAACAGAACGGCGCGGTCCGGATACGAAGCACGACTTTCGGAACACAAGGCAAGGGTTTAATCACTTAGCCACAGAGTGGTTCTTATTCTTGAATGTCATGTAGTTTTGTTTATATAAACAAGTTACTTCTGTCTGACTTGGTCTATAATCTCATAATAGTTATCTTGTTTCTCTTTATTCTCTTATTCTTTACAACGACATCTTGTCATTTCAGTTGATGGATGTCACAGCAACTGTTCTGTTGATGTCACAGCAACTGTTCTGTTTATGTCACAGCAACTGTTCTGTTTATGTCACAGCACTGTTCTGTTTATGTCACAGCAACTGTTCTGTTTATGTCACAGCAACTGCTCTGTTGATGTCACAGCAACTGCTCTGTTGATGTCACAGCAACTGTTCTGTTTATGTCACAGCAACTGTTCTGTTTATGTCACAGCAACTGTTCTGTTTGTCACAGCAACTGTTCTGTTTATGTCACAGCAACTGTTCTGTTTCACTTTTAGATCTCATTGGCACTGACTGGATTATATTTTCAATCTTCGTTTTGGTTGCATGCTGGCCGACTAAGTTGTGCATCATCAACAAGCTCATCTTATGATGTTTTTCTTGATTTATTATGCTAGTATTTGCTCTAGAGTAACCGGTTTTATATACTTTTTATATGTATATAATCTGAGCCACATAGCATAATACATTATGCTTAGCACAGCGATCATACTGTGATATTCTACAGCTTTCGTCTCAGCTCATCCGATTTCATACGTGATGGCTATTGTATTATATTATATATATATAAAATATTATGAATGCCGATACATCTAAGTTGATTGAAGAATTCTATATGTACAAAATGTCAAACAAATATCAACGATTTCTTTGGTGGCTGCAGACATAGAGAATTTATCTGCATTTTATATACTTTAATTATTATTTTTTGTTAACCTCAAACTAACCCCTTCTTATTTATATAAGATTATAATTACATTTCGGAACTAATATTTGCTATTGTAAATGTTTTGTATACTAACTGTTTTTTAATGTTTTTATTGCATAGACAATAAATTGAGTTTTGAGTAGTTTTTAGATTTACTTAACAACAGTCCTTTTTCTTTATGTGTATAATCAATATTGTACAACGTATTTAAGACTTTACGCTGTTGTTTAAGAAGATTTGTTGGGTCTCTGTTGATGTACTGCTATTCATTGCATGCATTTGGTCAGTATGTCTCTTATATATATATATATTTATATATATATATATATATATATATATATATATATATATATATATATATATATATAAAATAATAAATACACGTTACACCTTTTTTTTGGTGGGGCCCGGCCCCACTGACCCTTAATGACGAGCCGCCACTGTATATATACATTTTGTATGTGTGTTATTGCACACTTGGTGTTGTGTTACTGTTGTTGATGCACACCAGAGTTTCATAGATGGATTGTACAACAAGTGACTGACTGAACTAATCGATACTGTAGAATAATCCAATATTCCAAGTACACTAGCGTTGATGCTCATATATTCTGACAGGCCGGTCGATGCCCTTTTGGGCTCGGGAGAAAAGCCTTCAGACAGACATGTCGGTCACTCTGCCCTCTGCCAATCCGTGACTAGCGAAAAAAGTACAAGTTGTATTATTTTTTGGGTTGTGGCAGAGATGTACTCATCATCATCAGATGCCGGCTGGCGTAGGTGATCATGGCCGGCTCGCGTAGGCGATCATGGAAATCCACACATCTCTGTCTCTGGTGTTTGCTATCATCTCAGATGTTGACGCTCTTCCGTGCCTTGAAGTCATGCTATTCAAAATCTTCTCTCTCTATTACTCTGTCACCGTCACCCCTCGATTTTACCAGTTGTTACAACGTGTTCCTAATTCTCTCATCACATGCCCAAAAATGGTGACTGCCTCTTTCTTATATTGATGATAAGCATTCTCTGTGTCTTGACCTTATTCAACACCTCCACATTAGTCATTTTAGCAGTCCACGGGATTCTCTTTATTCTTCTGTAAAACCACATCTCTGTGGCTCTGAGATTTTTCGATTGTTTATTGTCCATGACTCGCTTCCATATATCAGTATTGGTTCTATGTAGCACTGTATAACTCTCATTCTTATCGAGATGTAGTTAGTTAGTTAGTTTGTTCCTTTCGTGCCAAAGGCGGCACATAGGGCAGAGGTTTTAGATCTCCATGTGATGCGGTTCTTTGCTAGCAGTTGGAGATCTTGTATGGTTTTACGAGATGTAGTAGTTGACGTTAAACAAGAAATAATGAGTTAGATAGTGCATATCTAGATCGTGTTCACTAGAAAACACATGTGTTGTAGATGTGCTGTAATGTTTGATGATGTTTTAAAACGGGTTGTGTAAGTTTGTCACAGACTTGGAACCTTGCTGCAGGATTTAGTTGAGTTGTATCATGTCAGCTGCACTTAAGTGGAACCCGCAAGGAAAACGGAAAATGGGTTGTCATAAACAGATCTGGAGACGAAGTCTCTTTGTGGAACTGAAGGATACTACTGGACAATCCTGGTAAGACACGGAGAAAACAACCAGAGACTGGGGAAAGTGATGAACAATTGTGGAGACACCGTGCTCCGCGAGGAGCGGAGAGAAATACGTTAATTCGTGTCAGTTTCTTTCTGTTATCTTGATGAGTAGAAGTAAGCAATGTCTTGTGTCTAACCAACAATGGCTGACTTGTTCAAATTGTATGCTCGGGAACCGAGGATGTGAGTCGTCAGCATCAGCAATGTTTCTGTCAATAAGCAAGTTATACTCCAGTGTGTGCCATCACACTGTGTGTGTGTACATGGTAATGAGGAAACATGACAAACATGAGAATATGAACAGGTAGGAAACGGAAATTACTTACCCGTGTGATCTGTACACTCTCCTCTTATCTGAAATTACTTATCTGTGCCGTCTGTACACTCTCCCCTTACCTGTGTGGTGTGTACATTCTCCCCTTACCTGTGTGGTCTGTAGATTCCCCTCTTACCTGTGTGGTCTGTAGATTCCCCTCTTACCTGTATGGTCTGTACATTCTCCCCTTACCTGTGTGGTGTGTACATTCTCCCCTTACCTGTGTGGTCTATAGATTCTCCCCTTTCCTGTGTGGTGTGTACATTCTTCCCTTACCTGTATGGTCTGTACATTCTCCCCTTACCTGTGTGGTCTGTAGATTCCCCTCTTACCTGTGTGGTCTGTAGATTCCCCTCTTACCTGTGTGGTCTGTAGATTCCCCTCTTACCTGTGTGGTCTGTACATTCTCCCCTTACCTGTGTGGTCTGTAGATTCCCCTCTTATCTGTGTGGTCTGTAGATTCCCCTCTTATCTGTGTGGTATGTAGATTCCCCTCTTACCTGTGTGGTATGTAGATTCCCCTCTTACCTGTGTGGTCTGTAGATTCCCCTCTTACCTGTGTGGTCTGTAGATTCCCCTCTTACCTGTATGGTCTGTAGATTCTCCTCTTACCTGTATGGTCTGTAGATTCCCCTCTTACCTGTAAGGTCTGTAGATTCTCCTCTTACCTGTGTGGTATGTAGATTCCCCTCTTACCTGTATGGTCTGTAGATTCCCCTCTTACCTGTGTGGTCTGTAGATTCCCCTCTTATCTGTGTGGTCTGTAGATTCCCCTCTTATCTGTGTGGTATGTAGATTCTCCTCTTACCTGTGTGGTATGTAGATTCCCCTCTTACCTGTATGGTCTGTAGATTCTCCTCTTACCTGTGTGGTATGTAGATTCCCCTCTTACCTGTAAGGTCTGTAGATTCTCTTACCTGTGTGGTATGTAGATTCCCCTCTTACCTGTATGGTCTGTAGATTCCCCTCTTACCTGTATGGTCTGTAGATTCCCCTCTTACCTGTGTGGTATGTACACTCTCCCCTTACCTGTGTTGCCTATACATTCTCTTGTTTGATCTGCTCGGTTGTGCTCTTACCTGTGTGTTCTGTACATATTTCTTGTACCTGTCTGCCTAGTTCCTGCTCTGTGTTTATTGTGGTTTAAACAATGATCACATATTGTCCATGTGGTTTCCCTGCGGTTTCCCTGCACAATCAACCATAGACTAGTTTTTATAGCAGTTATATTAGATCGTATCGACCATTAAAATACGAAAGACATAAAGGACTAGACACTTGATGATCACACAAAAATGACAAGTGTACCGGGAACTGTCTTCGCCAGGTGTTGCTATCTAACACAACTGTATCACCCGTCCAGTCAATCAAATACAGTGTAGCAATCAAATAGTGGCACATGCACAAACAAATTTCAGCATGCACAAATAAAGGCTTCACTTCAAACAGCGGTTCTCACCTTGTCAATCAATGAGGTCCTCAAATATGTCCTAATATTCACTAGCTATGTTGGAGTGGATTTCTCATTTAGTCGAATGTCTCCTTCTATGTAAAACATCTATACCATTGTTAAATATATCACATAAACAAGTAGGGTACAGACCCCATTTCCATACCATATGGTATATTGGGGAATAAATTATTGGGTCCGTAGTTTACTTTGACTACGGACGCAAGATGGATAATGGAGTCAACATATCACACCTGTTGTTTTTACTTCCTAGTCCTTCTCTGGTATCTAATTACGACTGGATTATAGCCGTTCAGGTAGGGGACAAAATCTCATTACAACTGAGGATTTCGATCCTGGTAGCACGTGTCTGTCAAGTAAGTGCACTAACTACTGTGCTATAGCAGCTCTCAGTGTTTTATACGAATATCATAAAATGATAAAAGTTTAGAAGATTGTGTCCTTTTTTTCTAATCAAGTTTGAGAACCACTGATCTATCTATAACATTGCATACTTTCTACATCGTCTCTTGGGAGTGTATTGCAACATCCTTCTTGTACAAGCATGTGAGTCGGAACATAAATGGTTTGCAGAGGGGGAGGAGTGTGCTGGTTTGCCTCCATTGAACTGTCTAGAATTGATGGTACCTGTAAGGGAGTTTGAAAACAAATCACTTCTTTTAAGTATTTCTGGCACTTCCATTTATCTTGTTACCTTTCCCAGGCTTAGCCATGTGTGAGTTAGCATGAGTCCCATTCTTGATACATGTAGCATGAGTCTCACTCTTTATCTGTTTGTATTCATGTAGCAGGAGTCTCACTCTTTATCTGTTTGTATTCATGTAGCAGGAGTCTCACTCTTTATCTGTTTGTATTCATGTAGCATGAGTCTCACTCTTTATCTGTTTGTATTCATGTGCGGAGTCTCACTCTTTATCTGTTTGTATTCATGCAAGCAAATGTATACATTTATAACAAGTCTGGCCGTCTGCCCAGCGTGTTCGTGGCGCCTTGGACTACGGGTGACTATCCCTCTGTGTGTGCGGGTTCAATTCCGCGGGATGGCAGAAAAAGCCACAGATTCCCCAGATTTACGGTGTTCGTGGCACCGAACCGAAGGGTTACGATGTCCATGGCACCGAGCCGAAGAGCTGAAAAGCTCAAGTAACAAGTCTAGATCTCCTTCAATACTATCTGTTATATTGAGGAGTACGTATTCACCAACGACACACAATGAAGGATGTGGTAAACTCGGTCAAATTCAATAGAATATCAGATTTGAAATAAAATTCTTACAAAAAATATTTCACCATCTTCAAATTTAAATCGTAACTCTTCCCGGTGCTACGGAGTTTGTGCACTGTCGCTGAGATCTTGATGTGTTCTACTGTGTAGAAGGAACACGTCTGCAGCACATCGCACGAAATCATGACTTATTGGTTTGCATAAGCAGAATTCTGACCCCCATTCATATCTCATATTTCACACTTATATAGTCTAAGGGAGTCTCTGTGGCTGGGTAGTTAAGCCCTTTGCCTTGTGAGTCGAAGGTCGTGGGTTCGAATCCGGACCGCGCTGTTCTGTTCACGAGTGCAGTTTTTTACAGAGACCCCTAGGATTATTGCTGGAGCTACGGAGTTCGTGCTTTGTGCAATACTCTTCAGCAGGCGGCATGCAATTTCTGTGCAGAGGGACCGAGCCATATGGAGTAAAACCCGGTGCAGTGAAGTCAATCCTTCGACTTTCAAACCCTTTTTCTAAAAAGTCGATTGATTCTCTCGCCGTGAACTTTAACCACAATGTCCTAGAGTTTACAGACTGATTACAAACTGATTACAGTGATTAAAAACCCCTAAATGAAATAGTTCAGCCTAGCACCGATATCGGTGCATATTTGCACTGATCGTATTCAGGGCGTTTTAGTTAGGTTACGCGTCTTTCGCGAAGGCTGCTGACGCAATATTGGTTCTTAGATGGTTAGTATTGTATGACGTACTATTGCAGAAAGATTGGCTGTACAACATCGTCGTTAGTTGAAGAGTTTCAATAGATAACCATATTAATCGTAGAAATAGCTGGATTCATATATTTAATGTCATCTAGACAATTTTATGTTTTTACCTTATTAGAGCGTGCTTTTTTGTTGTCGCACGCACTTTATTGTAAACTACACACATTCCTTCACTAATGTACACACTTTATTACAAACATATACAGATTCCTTCACTGTCGTACTCACTTTATTACAAACATACACAGATTCCTTCACTGTCGTACGCACTTTATTACAAACATATACAGATTCCTTCACTGTTGTACACACTTTATTACAAACATACACAGATTCCTTCACTGTCGTACGCACTTTATTACAAACATATACAGATTCCTTCACTGTTGTACACACTTTATTACAAACATACACAGATTCCTTCACTGTCGTACGCACTTTATTACAAACATATACAGATTCCTTCACTGTCGTACGCACTTTATTACAAACATACACAGATTCCTTCACTGTCGTACGCACTTTATTACCAAACATATACACGCATTAGCTCCGTATTGTAGGCATTGTATGATTTATCTATGCAGTAAAGTGTTGCTATTCTTGGATGTCGATATATGAAAGTTGGGCTTAATTGAAATCATCGAAGATGCCACAAAACTAACTCTATATCGCATAATTGAACAAATATATGTTAATGAAAAACGTTTGATATCGGTTGAAATTACAGCGCATCTCAGCGTTGTGTGTATCAATCAAATTTGTGTGATTGAGCCGTAACGTTGCAGTTTTATCTTGAAATAAGTCGATCAATGGATTAATATGTGATGGCACGTGTGTAACAATCACTGGTTTTCTACTGCTACGCCATGTTGAATCTATTGAATCTGCATTCCACTCGCCCACATTGACTTCATTTTCTCATAGCTATTATATGTCACGTGCATGGTTTTCTGCAGGAGTGAGCCATCTGTATCTTGGATAGGAGAAATGAAAGAAGGTTGGAAGAAATTCTGGTTTTGCAAGAACATCCCCAACCAGATAAGACGTGGCATTTGAAAAGTATTAGGGAAACAGATTTCAGAATGGAATGTTCGAGTACAAGTCAAATGAAAGGAAATTGTTCTTACAAGAACTCTACAGGCAACTGAAAGGTATAGGAATGGTTCTAACATATTCTAGGTTTTTGAACATTCTAACTAGAGAGAGAGAGAGAGAAAAACACGTTTTAGAACACGGTCTGACTTTGTTGATCTAGTCCTCTCTAGGACAGATTGTTCATGTCGTGAGAGGGCCCCCTCCCTCCCAGGCGATTCTTCTACGAGTTTGGCAAACTTTTCCTCCGAGTTTCTCAACAATAGTTCTTCACAACATGTGGGGTATATCTATATTTAGCACATCTTTTACCTTGTCAGAAATGGTATTATGAAATTCGGCAACGGTTTAGTTCAATAAGCTTTTTCAAACCAGATCTCTTTATCTGTTCTTGATATTTTCTTCTCACATCCAACACAAACGTACACTGCTTAACGAGTTTTACAGCAACTTGATTTTTTATATCACATTCAGTTCGAGAAGGTTTCAGACTTTTGTAATTTAATGTTAAACATTATCACATCAATTAAATAATGACAATCTAAGCTTGTGTTGTGTGATCACATCTGGCTCGCCCGAGTGGTTACCGGGGCCCATATTGGGGTGTAAAGAATAGAACCACATTTACCCGTCACACATGTCGTAAGAGGCGACTAAGGAGGTCGGGAGTGAGGCTAGATACCCACTCCGTAAAAACCACTAGATGGCTACAGAACGGAGAGAGAACCGAGTAAACGCTGGCTGAAACTGGACATATCGCCGAAGGATAAGCACCAGAGTTCCAAATGGTGCTGAGGATGTGATGTAAAACACACCAATGCTAAGACTGCATGAATCATATTTTTACATGAATAGAATTTATGGGAAATCTGGTACATCGGCCTGGACGGTGAGCGAGAGATATATATGTATCTGGCTAATATATTCATGCACGTTCTCAAATGATTATTTTGTTTTAAATTCTCTAATCAACGTATGCGATCAGATTTATGCCTATTTAATCTGATCAAAAAGTAGTCAAGTCATAATATAATCCATTTTTGGGAAATCGTTGATTAACCCTTTCCATCAGTAATTTGTTTAACCTATGGTTGCATCTATATTGTAGTTTTTACTGAATTTACTAGTATACTGGTTTTGTGTATCATCTTAAAAAATGCAAGCAAACCAGTGTATCGGCTCAAAGGAACGAATGGGTTAAAAGTTATAATAAAGTAGTTAAACCGGTTTATCATCATCATCGTTTTCATTACGAGATTGTCAAATGTCTGTGTGACATAGCAGCCATATCCGGCAAATCTATTGTTAAATATATCAAAGCACAACAAATTTCAAAGCGAATAATAATGAATAGTATCTTCTATCATAATGCTTTGATGTATCATCAACTCTCTGTGCAAATATAATCGTAGTTAAATCCCGCGTTCTCTTCATTCACCTCTATGTTACACACAATCATATGTGTGTGTCTCTCCAAATCCGCTATGTATCCCCTCGTATGTTTGCCTGGCTCTTGTGACTTGTCACTCTTTTGTTTATCTGTTCCTCTGTTGACTTTTTACTCTTTTGTTTATCTGTTCCTCTGTTGACTTTTTCCTACCACGAATTGATGCTATTTGGTCGTTCCGGGGCTTGCAATGGTATTTCGGTCGTGCTGTGCCGGGGCTTGCAATGGTATTTCGATCGTGTCGTGCCGGGGCTTGCAATGGTATTTCGATCGTTCCGGGGCTTGCAATGGTATTTCGCCCGTGCTGTGCCGGGGCTCGCAATGGTATTTCGCCCGTGCTGTGCCGGGGCTTGCAATGGTATTTCGGTCGTGTCGTGCCGGGGCTTGCAATGGTATTTCACCCGTGCTGTGCCGGGGCTCGCAATGGTATTTCGCCCGTGCTGTGCCGGGGCTTGCAATGGTATTTCGCCCGTGCTGTGCCGGGGCTCGCAATGGTATTTCGCCCGTGCTGTGCCGGGGCTTGCAATGGTATATCGCCCGTGCTGTGCCGGGGCTTGCAATGGTATTTCGGTCGTGCCGGGACTCGCAATGGAATCAGAGAATAGCACCACTGCGACCTAGAAGGCATGTCGTAAGAGGCGACTGGTGTAGGGCCTGAGGAAGCTACCATAGTAAATAAAAAGCGTTGCAGAAATCGGATGTGCTGGTCTACTTTTAGGCGCATAACTGGCACAACGTGCAATCGCTCTTAGGCTCAGATCACATACAAATCAGTTTTTTTAACAAGTGGTCGATATGGAGCGTTCGAAGAAATCTTTTCCCCTTGTCATTCTGTGGTTCTTTCGCCAATAATGTTTATATGTTATCCCTATGTGCTGAAACGCTTATCATTTCATTGCATGTCCCTCAACACCAGCCCTGCTTCTTTCCAGTCATCGTCATACATTGCAATCGTACGTTGGCTTCTCTCTTATTGGTGTTTAGCTGTCCTTGTCATTCTCAAACTGGTGTAAAAAATACACATATATCCTACAATTAACGGAGTCAAGGTACCTCAACTGGGGCCTCTCATTAGCAAAATGTGTTCATTTCTTGTTTATCTCACTTGGAGTTTCCAGTCATCCATCTGAAAGTGAGGTATCAAATTTTCTCATAGAAAATGAGGACGCGTGGCATGTGCTAATATTTAAGAGCTCTGCCGTTGATACGATCAATTAGGTGAAATAAGTTTCGACGTGGTCTCGAGTGCGTAGACATGAATTATATTAGAGATCAACTAGATATTTTCATCAATTACTTCACACCACCGCGTCAATTAAGCCATCAATTACTTCATTCCACCATTTCAATTATCTCATAAATTACTTCACACCACCGCGTTAATTATCTCATCAACTACTTCCGCCACCAGGTCAATTAGCCCAACAATTCCTTCACGCCACCACGTCAATTAGCTCATCAATTCCTTCACGCCACCACGTCAATTAGCCCCATCAATTCCTTCACGTCAATTACCTCATCAATTACTTCACACCACAACGTCATTTAGCTCATCAATTACTTCACGTCAATTACCTCATCAATTACTTCACACCACAACGTCATTTAGCTCATCAATTACTTCACACCACAACGTCATTTAGCTCATCAATTACTTCACGCCACCACGTCATTTATCTCATTAGTTGATATGGTGTATATAAATCTCGATATATATTTCCAACCCATGTCCTTGACACTTCGTCATGAAATATCACCATCAAGTGACTCTATTAGTAAACCAAGGACATGCTCTAGTGATATATCAGACACACAAAGTGATGTCGTCTTTGATACAGTAATTACCAGTTTCCATATCTTTGTCTTATTATCACAGTTGACACACAAAGACGTTCGTAAGATATCGCAATATACTGCACGTCTGTTGCCCCTCTGTTCACTTTTCTTCTCATTCTTTATTTGGTATTCCTTTAGTCTCTGTCCATTGGAGAGTTGTGTTTCAATTGAGTTTGGCTGTGGGTAAGCGGTAAGGAAGAAAGACTGATATGATTACAAAAGATACAGTAGAAAGTCTACAAAAAAGAATATGAAAGAATGTGTCAATATGGCAAGTGACGAGACAGTTTATGAGTTTCATATGTGGGTGATATAGCTTAACAAGGGTGTTGGCCACTTACGACATGCCTTGTAGGTAGCAATGTTACTATTCTTTGCTCACCTTGTTAGTCCCGGCAACACACGGGTAGGTAGTACGCCTGTTTTTCTATGCTACGGAAAGCGAGTGCGCACACACACGGGTAGTACGCCTGTTTTTCTATGCTACGGAAAGCGAGTGCGCACACACACGGGTAGTACGCCTGTTTTTCTATGCTACGGAAAGCGAGTGCGCACACACACGGGTAGTACGCCTGTTTTTCTATGCTACGGAAAGCGAGTGCGCACACACACGGGTAGTACGCCTGTTTTTCTATGCTACGGAAAGCGAGTGCGCACACACACGGGTAGTACGCCTGTTTTTCTATGCTACGGAAAGCGAGTGCGCACACACACGGGTAGTACGCCTGTTTTTCTATGCTACGGAAAGCGAGTGCGCACACACACGGGTAGTACGCCTGTTTTTCTATGCTACGGAAAGCGAGTGCGCACACACACGGGTAGTACGCCTGTTTTTCTATGCTACGGAAAGCGAGTGCGCACACACACGGGTAGTACGCCTGTTTTTCTATGCTACGGAAAGCGAGTGCGCACACACACGGGTAGTACGCCTGTTTTTCTATGCTACGGAAAGCGAGTGCGCACACACACGGGTAGTACGCCTGTTTTTCTATGCTACGGAAAGCGAGTGCGCACACACACGGGTAGTACGCCTGTTTTTCTATGCTACGGAAAGCGAGTGCGCACACACACGGGTAGTACGCCTGTTTTTCTATGCTACGGAAAGCGAGTGCGCACACACACGGGTAGTACGCCTGTTTTTCTATGCTACGGAAAGCGAGTGCGCACACACGCGGGTAGTACGCCTGTTTTTCTATGCTACGGAAAGCGAGTGCGCACACACGCGGGGTTAGTACGCCTGTTTTTCTATGCTACGGAAAGCGAGTGCGCACACACACGGGTAGTACGCCTGTTTTTCTATGCTACGGAAAGCGAGTGCGCACACACACGGGTAGTACGCCTGTTTTTCTATGCTACGGAAAGCGAGTGCGCACACACACGGGTAGTACGCCTGTTTTTCTATGCTACGGAAAGCGAGTGCGCACACACACGGGTAGTACGCCTGTTTTTCTATGCTACGGAAAGCGAGTGCGCACACACACGGGTAGTACGCCTGTTTTTCTATGCTACGGAAAGCGAGTGCGCACACACACGGGTAGTACGCCTGTTTTTCTATGCTACGGAAAGCGAGTGCGCACACACGCGGGTAGTACGCCTGTTTTTCTATGCTACGGAAAGCGAGTGCGCACACACGCGGGGTTAGTACGCCTGTTTTTCTATGCTACGGAAAGCGAGTGCGCACACACACGGGTAGTACGCCTGTTTTTCTATGCTACGGAAAGCGAGTGCGCACACACACGGGTAGTACGCCTGTTTTTCTATGCTACGGAAAGCGAGTGCGCACACACACGGGTAGTACGCCTGTTTTTCTATGCTACGGAAAGCGAGTGCGCACACACACGGGTAGTACGCCTGTTTTTCTATGCTACGGAAAGCGAGTGCGCACACACACGGGTAGTACGCCTGTTTTTCTATGCTACGGAAGCGAGTGCGCACACACGGGTAGTACGCCTGTTTTTCTATGCTACGGAAAGCGAGTGCGCACACACACGGGTAGTACGCCTGTTTTTCTATGCTACGGAAAGCGAGTGCGCACACACACGGGTAGTACGCCTGTTTTTCTATGCTACGGAAAGCGAGTGCGCACACACACGGGTAGTACGCCTGTTTTTCTATGCTACGGAAAGCGAGTGCGCACACACACGGGTAGTACGCCTGTTTTTCTATGCTACGGAAAGCGAGTGCGCACACACACGGGTAGTACGCCTGTTTTTCTATGCTACGGAAAGCGAGTGCGCACACACACGGGTAGTACGCCTGTTTTTCTATGCTACGGAAAGCGAGTGCGCACACACACGGGTAGTACGCCTGTTTTTCTATGCTACGGAAAGCGAGTGCGCACACACACGGGTAGTACGCCTGTTTTTCTATGCTACGGAAAGCGAGTGCGCACACACACGGGTAGTACGCCTGTTTTTCTATGCTACGGAAAGCGAGTGCGCACACACACGGGTAGTACGCCTGTTTTTCTATGCTACGGAAAGCGAGTGCGCACACACACGGGTAGTACGCCTGTTTTTCTATGCTACGGAAAGCGAGTGCGCACACACACGCACGCACGCTTGTATGTAATGTTCTATATAGTTCTCTTCATTAAGTGACCGTTAGTATGTGCGTGAACACGCGCAGAGTTGTCCGACAGCTATCACTCACACATGGACAAAGCATTGTTGACACGACTTCTCTAACAAGCATGCCAGCAACCGAACACACAGCTTTCAGGTGGTGTCAATACGCACAATGTCATTGTCAGTTTATTAGCCATTGTGTCCACGTTAGCAGTAGAGAAGAAATCGATTTCTAGAGACTTAACAACCACAAAGAACAACCCACTGTTTCTGATTATACTGTGCTGTAGATATCTTCACTTTTTTTTTGGTTCGTTGTGGACTGTCGTGAATAGCGAATTTAAAAAATCGATAGCGAAAAATGTCAATTCTAAATATCGATGTAACAGATGTCACCAATTTATATTTCGCAAAGAAATACTTGAATAGCTATGTATTTCTATGTACTTTGTGGATAATATATATGTGATATCTATTATCTTGTTAGAACTAACTAGAAATATGAAATAGAAAGATGTTGTTGCAAGGCCTGGGGCGATCTAATAGTATCACTAGTAATAATCTATATCGGCGAACTGAAACTAAAATAGAATCAGTAATGATACCACTCACAACTCGTCAGGTGTTCGATACTAGCCAGCCAGCTCAACAATCTTCATTATTCTCGTTATGTTATTTTCACTTTATGGCACAATAATATGACTGGCTCTCTCCACATTTGGGAGAGGCTTGTGAAGTTGTACGCAAGATATTTTAGCGTTTAAATAAGCGATATATGAGTATACTGTCTTTCACCAACACTCATGCCGTTAGGTGTAGTTGTTGGAGCTTTAATTTGCCTTTTAGGGCCAGATGTGTCGCCCTGCTTGTGTTATATCCGTGTTTATTTAGTGTGGTTTTAATACTGTATATCTATCTTTGTCTCGGTCCTTCCTTGACTCTGTTACCTGACATATGAGTGCCATATTAGTATGGGTATCTCTCACAAGTATTTATTGCAGCGTGTCCATATATATATCTTCTTCTGTATCTGCGCTAAAGCAGTTAGTTCATTTTATAATGTTTGTTGCTACACACACTTTGATATAACCAAAACAGACTCGTACTTAGGTTAGATTTATCTGTTTATAGAAGCTTGAATCACATATATAACAAACAAATAATGCCTTCCTATTCTTTACGAGGTTTTCCATAGGCGAAAAAATATCAACATAGAATAAAACTAGCTTAACCCTAAAGCTTGCACCCTTAGTAGTTTTGAATATTACCGTATTAACTCGTCTTGTTATTACACGTGATTCAATATTTATAATCTTCATAATCTCCAACATAAGGAAGTGATGAAATACTTGGAAGATGTCTGACTCTGGAAATGATCCTGATTTTTACGGGAATGTCAAAATTATGCTCTATAATTAGTTCTTGATGCGTCGTGTGCTTTTACGGAAATATCACAAGACTATTTTAAGAATTTAATTTTATATCTACGTCTGAGTTTGACATGAGATAACACCAACTCTTCGCATAGGTAGTGCTTGGCCTTTTCAAAAATAATTGTCTTAGTGAGAATTCTACGAATATTTTAGCCAGAAAAGTTCACATATGAATAGCTGTGGTGGTATACTTATTGTGCATGATTGGCGACCACAATCGACGAAGAAGATGGAGATAACTTTGACATATTTCTAGAATTGTCTCTGGGCTATTTAGCAGCTGCATCTTACCAATAGACAGAAGACGGAAGTAGAAGGGGAAAGACGAAAAGAAACACGGAAAAGGACGTTGGGGAGGGTAATGAAAGTGTGTTGGTTGACATTGGTAGAATGGTATCAGTTCAACAACAATGGGATCACTTATGTCATGTGTGTCAACAAGGACACGAAGATGAATGTGTGTCAACTAGGACACGAAGATGATATAAATTGGGTCCATGATCTTCGGGAATCCCAATTTGAAATAATTCATTGTTTTTCACGAACTATTCTTAGTTGTGTGTCTTTGCAACAAATAGTGTGACTTCTTCTTTTGTCGTCCACACTGCTACCGGGTTGTTGCCCAGTGTCGTGGTTTTCTGTTTTTGTCTTGCGTTGTTCTGGTGGCTTGTGCGATTGTTATTTTTGCTCTTTCACAGGATTCTGCTCCTCCATCTAACCATCTTTTCCGTGGTCTTCCTAGTGCCTTCTTTTCCGATGTTCTTTTGTAGAAGATTCTGTATAGTGTGACTGACACCCTTTAAATGAAATAGGTCAGGGTGAACTCTGTGTAGTACACATTTGGACTTGTCCGGATTCTGGATATATCAAGTTGGTCTAACCGAAATACATGATAAAGTAGTATGAGCCTAGTAGTATGATATGTAAATGACTTCTATTTTAAGTTTACTGTTAGTATCATGTCTGGGTGTCAGTACTGATTCTATAGCAAGTATTCAACCCTAGCTACTACTATCTGTTATATTCTTCTTCTTCTAACGCTCCATATCGACCACTTGTTAACCACTCTGTGTAATCTGCATGTGATCTGAGCCTAAGAGCGATTGTACGTTGTGCCAGTAATGCGCCTAGAAGTAGGCCAGCACATCCGATTTCTGCAACGCTTTTTATTGACTAGGGTAGCTTCCTAAGCCCCACTTCAGTCGCCTCTTACGACATGCCTTGTAGGTCGCAGTGTTACTATATTCTTTGCTCCCCTGGAGAGCCCCAGCAACACACGGGTGAAGTTGTCATACACGAGATGTGGTACGGTACATGGACACGCTAACATGGTCGGCGTGTGTACGTCATTGTCTGATCCGCTGGGCGTATATGATAAGAATGACGTTATTGGCTATAAAACATGCAGATGATGCATTAAAAGAGACAAGCAACATGAACGAGACGATGTCATGGTTCATTAGTATCTGTACCAGGTGCATCTGTACCAGGTGCGTGCAGTCAAGCTTGTGAGATGATGACATATTACAAAAGTAGTTTCTCCGCTGTTGACATATTACAAAAGTAGTTTCACCGCTGTAACACTTGAAATATGTCTAGACTTGATAGAAACAATTTACTCAAGTACAATAATTTGTTGACGACTAGTTGTTGTGGTTTTGGTGACACAGGTTGAGAGTTATTAATGGAAGAATGCTACAGATGTCACCATTTCTGCATATTTGTTTCTCTTCTATCATTATTCATTGTTGGGTGTTTGTCTCTGTATTTACGTATAAGATTGACCCTTCTTTCTTGACTGACTTTTGGCCTATTTTCTAACTGTCTTATGGTGGGGATTTTTCCCCGGACAAATTTTGTCTTTCTTTTTGACACCTGTTTTTCTGACACCTTTATATATCGTCTCTGACAGTTGTTTTGTTTCTAATTATTTATTAAAGACTTTGTTGTTTTTACTTTGTTTTCTCACTGACTTGTATATCATTTTAATGACCTGTTTTATGTGGCTCATTAACTGGTAAAGTTTGATGCTGACTTAATGACTGGCCCAGTTTGATGCGGACTTAGTGATTGGCCGAGTTTGATGCTGACTTAGTGATTGGCCAAGTTTGATGCTGACTTAATGACTGGCCAAGTTTGATGCTGACTTAGTGATTGGCCAAGTTTGATGCTGACTTAGTCATTGGCCAACTTTGATGCTGACTTAGTGATTGGCCAAGTTTGATGCTGACTTAGTGACTGGCCAACTTTGATGCTGACTTAGTGATTGGCCAAGTTTGATGCTAACTTAGTGACTGGCCAACTTTGATGCTGACTTAGTGATTGGCCAACTTTGATGCTGACTTAGTGATTGGCCAAGTTTGATGCTAACTTAGTGATTGGCCAAGTTTGATGCTGACTTAGTGATTGGCCAAGTTTGGTGCTAACTTAGTGATTGGCCAAGTTTGATGCTAACTTAGTGATTGGCCAAGTTTGATGCTAACTTAGTGATTGGCCAAGTTTGAGCTTGAGACAATGATTGATTTGAGTTTATCCTCCCTGGCACCAACTCTCTCCTAGTTATATGCAAGAAAGAATATAAACAACCTAAAGCCGAAGGATTGACATTCATTGCACTTAGTTTACACCATATGGCCCGGTCTCTCCGCAGATATGACACTCTAACATCCGAAAGTGTTGCACAAAGCACGAACTCCGTAGATCCGGCAATAATCCTAGGGGTCTCTCCAAAAATACACTCGTGGACAGAACGGCGCGGTCCGGATTCGAACCCAGACCGTCGGAACGCATGCAAGACAAGGGCGTAATCACTTAGCCACAAATACCTCCCGATGCATGAAAGAATGTCATTTCAGTACATAGTCTGACCTACTAAACGATGTTGGTGATGTCTGACCTACTAAACGATGTTGGTGATATCAGTGAGATGAGAAATGATGTTCTTGGAGATGAATAATTGTTTGGTGGAGATTGCAAGATTGGCTGTGAGAAAATGATCGATGTAAATATGTATCTCCATTAGTCGATGCTGGGGAACGTTTAAGCATGTTATTTTAGAACACTAAATAAGGAAAGAGTAGCCATGGGGTTCTGATTTTAGACTTGATTTGAGTTGAATGTTTTTGTGATGTATAAGAAGATCAGCAATATATTTGCTGTGCTTAATTAGCCCGTATGTTGCCGGAGCTCGTAAGTGGAACAAGGAATAGTAACACATCAACCCCAGAGGCGACTGAGGTGGGGGTCTAGGGAAGATACCCTAGTAAATAAATAACGTTGCAGACTAAGCGGCCTAGATATATGTGCATAACTGGCACACTATACAATCGCTCCTAAGCTCAGATCACATACAAACCACAAATAGTGGTTTAATAAGTGGAACTTTCGAAGATGTGGTTTGAATTAAATTAAACAAGTAACTGTGTGAGAACATATGTCAATAAGGTAGTAATCATTAAATTAATATCTAGTAATCATTAAATTAATATCTAGAAATAATATGAGGGATAGAGAGAGATAGCTAGGTCTCCCGGACAGCCCGTCCCAATTGGACTGTAGATGAAACACAATTTATTGGTTAGTTGACGGTATAAAGATGGGCTGCAATCGTCCAGTGACATCTGCCAAGTTTGTGAGAGTTGGACGTGCGTGATTATTGCTGCACCCAGAGACTGGCGTATGGAGCATCAGCAGATTGTGTTGACTGTAACATCAAACATTTGCTTGTGCCTGTATTGATAGCCTGCAACTGAAAGGCTGTTGTTACCAGCGACACATACAGCTTTGATCATTATCATTTTTGTAATACAACGAATAGCTCTAGTCGACAGAGTTAGGCATTTCTTTAATGAGTAGAAAGAAAAAAGTAAATAATTATTGCTGAACGTAGAATTTGATGGTAGGTTGTGGGGTTCAAAGAAGGTAATAAATTACGAATTTTCCAACCTGAAATCCTTGTATTACAAGCGAAAATAATCTGTCAAAAGACGGAGGCTGTTAACTGGGGCGCAGAATATGATCTGCTAAAGGTGGAGGTTGTTAACTGGGGCGCAGAATATGATCTGCTAAAGGTGGAGGTTGTTAACTGGGGCGCAGAATATGATCTGCTAAAGGTGGAGGTTGTTAACTGGGGCGATGAATACGATCTGGTAAAGACGGAGGTTGTTAACTGGGACGCAGCATATGATATGTCAAAAGGACGGAGGTTGTTAACTGGGGCGATGAATACGATCTGGTAAAGACGGAGGTTGTTAACTGGGGCGTAGAATATGATCTGCTAAAGACAGAGGTTGTTAACTGGGACGCAGCATATGATATGTCAAAAGGACGGAGGTTGTTAACTGGGGCGTAGAATATGATCTGCTAAAGGCGGAGGTTGTTAACTGGGGCGTAGAATATGATCTGCTAAAGGTGGAGGTTGTTAACTGGGGCGATGAATACGATCTGGTAAAGACGGAGGTTGGTAACTGGGGCGCAGTATATGATCTGCTAAAGACGTAGTTTATTAGTTGGGGTGGGGGCACAAAATGAACTATAAATACAGCTATTAAAACTTACTGCATGACAAAATCATAACTCTGCGACTATCGTTTTCCATGGAATTCCATTTTTGCCTGTTTATCTTCAGCTCTTGTTCATGAGTTTTCAACCTCGCTTTATGTGTTTGTAATATTTTCTTACCGCGTATTTTAACCTCCCACTCTTCTTTTTCGCTGTGGGTTTATTCATGTGCGTGTCTGACTACTAACCGGGAGAGCGATCACGACCTAAAAAGTGCATGACGAAATCAGATGTGCTTGGTCGAAATTCACAAATAAGGCAGCTTTGCTATAGATATAACACAACGTATGTAGAAAATCACACAGAAACTGTTATAGAGTTGGTTTGTAAAGTCAATTGTATTGAGACAAAAGCCAATAAACGACAATAACATGAAGCAGGGCGGACAAATATAACAAGAGGATTTACAGCTTTATTTCTTTAACCAACATTTTTGTGTACTTCTTCTTCGAAATCTCCATATTGATCACTTGTTCAAGCAGTCTTTATGATTTGTATGGGATCCAAGCTCAAAACGACTGTACGTTTCAGTTATGCACCTACAAGTAGGCCAGCATATTCGATTTATGTGACGCTTTTTATTTACTAGAGTAGCTTTCCTAGGCCACTACTTCAGTCGCCTCTTACGACATGCCTTGTGGGTCGTAGCGTTATTATTCTTTACTCTTCTTCCGGACTCCATCAACACGCTGGGGCGATTTTCTGTATAACGTTTATTGTTCATTTTGTGTGTTTGTGTATACGTCCTAATAACTGGACGTATGTATAGGAACCCTTTCATACCCCGTGTCTCAAAAGGCTTTTAAATATATATATATATATTAGTGAGAGACACCATGATTTTCAACTCCCATAATTCTACTAACATGGGAAATCGCATTAAGGTTTTTTTGGTTTTTATTACAAACTTTGTGAAACCCCCCAGCACTCAGCAAGGCTCGAGCTGCCAAGCACTGGCTCCAACCCACACACGAGATATCAGTTTCTGAACCTGCAACTTGCTAATATCCTCATTGATTTCTCAGGGTCCGGCAAGTCAAGAATTGCATAGCAGATAATGAAAGCCATTTACTAATTGGGAAACTTCCTGTAGTGCGTGCTTGCCATTCTGAGTAGATCATATGAACGGAACAGAAGGAGATATAAAACTGACACAAGTGCAATATGTTATTTAGTTTGAGTCTTACTTGGTAGTATGTGGTGGTCCATATCTTCATATGACATCTTTAAACTAGATGGGAAAGAGTGAGACAAGTATCGCTTCATATTGATAAAAGAATCCGCCCAATTATGCTATTGAGACTATGTTTACCGTCTGCTTCATGAAGAGTTGGGTATACATGTGACCTCCGATAACATACGGCCGGCTGGCTCAGGTAACAATTCTAGGAAATAAAACAACTGTAGCATGACCTCGCATTCCAAAATTGTTGTATAAAGATGAATTCATATTAAAACAACAACATAACATGCTAAATCAAGGTTATATTATGTTACAAATTCAGTTTAACACTAAGGAATATCACTATTAATAACATTTTTCATCCAGTAAATAACCTTAGACTCATAGAATTTTATAAAATTACAAAAATGCTTAGTGTTCTATGAAGCATATACAAAAATCAGCCCCCATTAAACAGGAATTTTTGATTTCCCGTCTGAGCTAGTCGGTCCTATGTTCCCGGGGGCCACGGGTATACATACGTGGGTTGTTTCTGACTAGATTATTTCCCATTCTATGTGGTGTATACATCCCTTACATCGATAATAATACAGTAACGATAAATATGGTGCAAGGAGATTTGCAATCAAGTAGGTTTACCTTCCTAAACTTGTTTTCGGACACGATCAGAACTCGTATGTCGTCAATACTTGATGAACAAATCATGAAAACTTCAAGTTTCGTTTTAAATAAAAAACCACACACATGCTTTGCAGAGAATATTCTTTGAAAAGCGTCAACGCACTTTCACATAAAAATGTCATGAAAAGGGCTTTTAAATGGACATAAAAAATATGTTCAAAATTTCTAGTGGTTACTAGTTATTTCCGTCATAATTGTCAAGACTTGTGTTCTTCAAGTGTAACATATTTGATGTTTGTGTGATCAAGATATTTCAGATGGTCATCACGTTCTATCACATTTTAGTTGACCATATCAAGTTAGATACAATAGTCATCATTTCATATATATATATATATATATAATTTTATTTGAATATGTTAAACATCAGAACTACGCTGCCAGTAACTATCTTGTTGTATATTGGGTGGGTGTGCAGATGTTTTTTTTACAATTGTTGACAACTTGAAATGTATTCACATTTAGGACATTGATCTTTCTCTAATGCTCGTGTCAACCAAGTGGAACGTGACGGTGTTGAACTAAAAGTCAGGGGAGGTGAAAAGTCGACTGACATATGGTACCATTCGTGACATGTCTGTTGTCCGTATGGTTAAGAGGTCTGTGTCCTGTATATCTTCTATAATAAATTTTTAATGCACTTTTCAGTCTCTTTCTAGTATATTCCTACCTGGTCTACTATTCATGCTCTTTGTTAACCTGATACCTATAGATGGTGATTGATATATATATACTGTACGGACAGTGATCCTTGTTACCAAACTATGGTCGTTAATAACCGCTGAATAAATATTGAAATACTTGATGCTCGTGGTGAACAAATCAAATACAAGTTTTAGTTGCCTTTTGATATATTTAAATAGGAGAACGATTGCTTGGACGCAATTGTACGTGATAATGTGCAGACTACATTAGTCTACTTTTAATAGTGTTGGTATTGTTACTGTTATACTTGATAGATTACTTTGTACGCATGACTGGGTGAGCCAATGAACGCGACATATCGGTAGGTACATATAGGTTGTTGACTTTGATATACTATTGGAATATTCGTTTGATAATACATTCGTGTCAAATCATCTAGTTTTGGTATGTTAGTCTAAGACAAGCGTATGTTCTTGGAATACACTAACACCTCTCTACTGTCGGTACGCATTTCTGTTGTTCAAATTGATCGAGATTTGAAAACGTTTCACACTTGATTGAATCGATATCAATACACTTTGAGCAATATCAGCGCTCAGCCTCTTTTAGATAACAAATTGTTATCACCTAAGCCATTTTGCGGTATCTTAGACGGTTTTTTCAAAGAAAACCGTCTATACCGTTATGTTAAAATCATACTGATGCACACATGTGGCTGAGATTATCTGACTCTCAACGCTTGATAAGATATGCAGACATTGATGTTGTCTCACATTGCTTTTTCTCAATAGAGACTTGATCTCCAGTTTCTCGTCTCTTTCTGTGTGTTGTCTGGTGTATGTGGGTGTCTGTCCGAGTCACAATTAGATATATTGCTTTCGGAGATAGTTACAGTCCGTCTCCATCATAGACTATATATAGGTTTTTGTAGAGAGAGAGAGAGAGAGATCCACGAGAAAATGGATTCCAAATATTTCAACATATGGTTGGAAAATAAGTCATATAAATCTCACATATGACGCCTTAAGGTGGGGGTGGGTCACGACCTACTATATTTATCTATACACTTATAGAGTAGGTCGTGGGTGGGTCCACCGGAACTCGACTTATTATTAATTGTTAATTGAGGTAGGGTCCACCAATTGTCTAGTAAGAGTTGTCAACCTGATATAGTGAGGTCCATCCTTTTTCTTAGGCTTTCATTCCTGTTTGAGTGAAGAAATACACTTTCTAAATACATTTTGTTATCGATTGACAATGTACAGTTTGCAAACATCTGTGGCTATAACTGTTGCTGGTGCTTTGTTGTATTCACTGGTCATCGACGACCCTCGTTGCTTTTATCTCTCGCTCTCTCTTTGTGTGTGCGTGTGTCTGTCTGCTTTCTTTTTGAGAGTGAAAATGTAACTCCACATTCAATGTCCGAATAACACAAGAGAACAGTCCAACTTGATCAAATTTATTATATTGGAAGCAGCTATAGTTTTATGTGACACTGTTCTGACATCTCTACACGATCAGTCTTGACTATTCTGTGACATTCCTCCATGTACTGCAGGAAAGTAACCCACCAGGCACGTTTCTTTAGACACAACGTTTAGCCCGCCTGCCCAGCGTGTTCGTAGCGCGTTGGACATCGGGTGACAAGCTCACTGTTAGTGCGGGTTCAATTCCGCGGGCTGGCAGAAAAGCCACAGGTTCTTCAGATTTACGGTGTTCGTTGCACCGAACCGAAGGGTTACGATGTCCATGGCACCGAGCCGAAGAACTGAAAGCTCAAGTGCTTCTGAATCAGTAAAAAAAAAAAAAAGTCATAATGTTACGCTCCATCTACTTCACTTTGATAGTCTTGAACTGCTTGCACTTGTTATTAATTCTATGACTATGTCGATGGGAGTCTTGTGTTCATGTCAGGATTAATCCAATACAAGAACATGTTCACATACAAGAGACCACGATGTAGCCGAAGTGCTCCTTCATGTTGGCAGGTCAGATTATGACCGACAATTCACATTATGGAAACAACCAAACAGTAACCACTGTCTACAACTGAAGATAAAATTAAGAAACAGATAAAAACATACACTTTGACATGACCTATGATTATTCTAATCTATTATTATTGTTATTTGTCGTTTTGCTAGCAGTGATCTCATCCGTACTATTCTCATTGTTGTAATTTGTATTCTCTCTATTTTCTTTGTATGTTTCTAGTTGATGTTGCTTTCTTGTCAGCAGTCACATATTTCTTATTGCAAGTGATAGTCTGAGTGCTTGTCCATACTGGTTGTCCATATTAAGCAATAAAAGTGCCGCCTATGTGTTTTAACATCGTTAGAGTGCGCCCATAGAGGACTTCACAACCCTATTCTAGCACGGAAGCTCGGGCAAATAATTGTGTAACTAGCAATAGGGATGTTTATCCCTCTGTTATCTCGGGAAGAATGCTGCTTTCGAATGTTCTCTCGCTTCTGTTGAGCAAAGTTCCTGCACTTTCCGTCTCAACAATGTTGTTGTTTCCACTGAGTGATGTACTGATTATATATATTTGTGATGTGATGTGATATTTGTGATGTGATGTGATATTTGTGATGTGATGTGATATTGAATATCTTAGAATCCGAAGTTGAAATGGCACTAAATCAAAGCAAAAGAAGGAAGGCAGCAGGGATAGATGGTATAACAACAGAAATGTTACTTGCGTGTAAGACAACAGCAATAACATGGCTGACCAGAATTTTTAACATAGCCTGGGAGGCACAAGAGGTTCCAGATGACTGGCAGAGAGCTATTATAGTCCCAATATGGAAGAACAAAGGAGACAAAAGAGAATGTGAAACATACAGGGGTATCTCTTTTGAGCCAAATAGGAAAAATGTTTGCAAAAATATTGGAGCGAAGAGCAAGACATATATTAGAGCCCCAGTTAAGCAATAGCCAGTTTGGGTTTAGGAGGGTAAGAGCTGCACAGACGCAATATTTACACTAAGACAGATCTGCGAACAAACAATTGAATACAATCAAAGTAAACAGCTTATATTTATAGACCAAGAAAAGGCATTTGATAGAGTAAACAGGTGCAAACTATGGAAGATCCTTGAAGAATATGGCATCCAAGGACAACTATTAGGTAACATCATGGCCTTATATCAAGATAGCCAGAGTACAGTAAGAACTACAGAAGGAATGACCGACTGGTTCTCCATTACATCAGGTGTTAGACAAGGTTGTGTCCTCTCACCACTACTCTTTATTGCATATATGGATAAAATAACTCAAGAGTCGAATTCAGATAATGATGAAATAAATGAACTACTTTTTGCAGATGATCAGTGCCTGATACATCAAAATGAACAAGATCTACAACATCATATTGACACTTTGAACAATAATTGTGTGAAACATGACATGAAAATCAACAACTCTAAAACAGAAATAATGAATATGGGAAGAAAACATAATAATCTAGACATCCATGTCAATGCACTAAAATAAACCAAGTGAAAGAATTCAAATACTTAGGAAGCATATTCACAGAAGACGGAAAACTAGATAGAGAGATAGAGGCTAGAGTACAAAAGCAAATGCTGTAACCTACCAGCTAGCCCCATTGTTAAGGCACCCAAAAATTTCACAGGCAGCTAAGAAACAAATGATCAACAGCATTTTTATACCTACTTTGTGTTACCAGAGCCAAACATGGACATTGAGCAAAGCGCAGTCACAAAAAATAACTACATGTGAAATGCGTTGCCTGAGAAAAGTTACCAACAACACAAGAAAAGACAGAATCACCAACATCAGCATAAGAAAGAAAGTTGGCACAAAACCGTGCTTGAATTATATAGATAAACAAAGAATGAAGTGGTTTGGCCACTTAATAAGAATGCATCCAAACTCCACAGTATACAGAGTCTTCTACAACAGAACATCGGGAAAGAAGGCAAGAGGAAGACCACGGAAAAAGATGGTTAGATGGCGTGGCAGCATCCTGTGAAAGAGCAAAGATAACAATCACACAAGCCACCAGAACAGCGCAAGACAAAAACAGAAAACCACGACACTGGGCAACAACCCGGTAGCAGTGTGACGACAAAAGAAGAAGAAAGAAGAAGATGTACTGATGTAGATGTCTCGAGTTCGAGTCTACTAGAAAGTGTTGTCAGTGTTGAAGTGTTTTAAACACACATTCGAGTTCTCACAAGATACAATAGCACATACATATCCCATGATGTAGAGATGTGTGATTAGTAATAATTCGTTACTCAAATACCTAACATTGCCTGATTCCTAAAGTAACGAGTAATACCTAGGGGAGAAAACAACATTCGTCACTTTATCCCTAATATGTACGTAACCAATATTCGTCCAGCAGTCCATTATTCGGTAGTTCAATTTTAAGATGAAAGAATATGTGATCATTACTTAGCCACTAATCGATACCTTTCGAATACTCGTTACCTTTGCGAATAGATGTATATATATGTGTATTTGCATACGAATATATGCAAAATTGTTGTTTTTACAGCACTGATTCCATTGCAACTTTTATGTCTGTAGTCCATCTTCGTTATTAACTTTTTATCTGTTGGAAGATAATCGGTTGCTCCATGACGGTTACATATTACGTAATTAAATACTTGAAAGCATCCAAATTGAATTGTTGTTATATAAGCCGCTTTCTCTAAATCTTTTCCTTAATTTTCTTCACTTTTCTTCGATTTAGTTTCCATTAGAGAACTTTGTTAGTTTCCCAGCGTTGTTCATTAATATTGTATACATGTTATATTATATTAATTGTCATATTATTTTATTATTACTATTTAATAAGTAAGCTACTCCTTACTATAATACATCTTTAATAATTTTAGAAACTTTTCGTTGAGTATTATTCCAAGTAGCCTACAATGACCAAGTAACGAGTATGTTTTGCAAAGATAACGTATAGTTAGATATACTTAAAAGTAACTGAAATACACATTATTTATCATGCTGCTGGAAAAAACTGTTAAAGAGATTTCGTCATATAGTGTTGCGTATTACAGGCAATAAAGATTTTTTTTTTAAAGTGTTGCGTCACGTATGCCATAAATTACACGTCTGATAAGCTGTCTGATAAGAACTGAGGAGAAAGTGCAAATACATGTGGATGTTACGTTTACAGATACACATCGCTGATTTGATATCGGAATATGATGTATCATGTTGCTGTATGATACCACTAGTTATATTCCTAGACAATGAACTACACGATTCCCTCCAGAGTAACATTGCACGCTTGAAAGAATAACTGATTGAGACGATCTAGCTCAGTGCTGTCCAACTTTAACAGAAAATAATAGTATATTGTGCTGCTAATGGCTGTGGGGGCGCGTAGTATATTGTGGGGGCGCGGGCTTCGTGCGACTATTGCAATATGAATAATATTAATTTAAAAATAATATATTTATAATAATAATATTACAAATAATAAGCTGAAAAACTGAATCCAGACTAAACTTTAAATTTAAACAAATATTGTTCTTGAATAAGTAGTGTAAAATTTGACACATCAAATTCGCTGCAAGCTGTTGAATAAATTCTAGTATTGATTGAACATTGATAATCTACTGGGTACTCAGTATAGTTAGTTAGTCTTTCCTCTTGGGCCTGTGGCGGCGCATAGGGCAGAGGTCATAGCTCTCCATGTCTCGCGGTTCGTTGCCATTTGTTTTAAGTCTTTAATGTTTACTAGGCCCATCGTTGAGCCTTCTCTGGTGATGGTTCTACGCAGAGTCTCTCTTGGTCTTCCTCGTTTTCTTTTTCCCTCTGGTGTCCATATGAGGGATTGGTAAGGAGTCTTCTCTCATCCATTCTAAGTGTGTGGCCGATGTAGTTCCAGTGGCGCTTTCTTATAAAATTTGATACATTTTCTTGCTTGGTCTCTTGTCTTATTTGTGTATTGGTTATATAATATAAGAGTTCTCAGTATAAGAGTTTGTATAATAAGTGAAGAAATGTTGGTTTTATATTACTTTTGTTATTGTTGTAACTAATAGCTAATTTACCATTACACTTTAGACACAAGGCTTTCTTTTTGTATTCAATAAAACAATACTGATCCTTCCATTCAAAATAGTAACATTGTTCCATTACTATCTAGCGATGTTCTTAAGTGACAGATGATGATACTAATTAATAATGGTTGCACAACTTTCATCATTAGTACAGATTAAGTTGTAATATCAATTTATAGAAGGATAAATAATATTGCTGATAAATAATTTAATTTTTAAAAACACCATTCCTTCTATGTAATGGAACGTCCTTTACCACACCTTGGAATTTAAAATCAAGTTGGTGCCGGTCTCTCAAAGCATAATCTGCTCAGGTGTGTTATTTGTTTGAAGGGGGAATTGAAATGCCGACGTTTTCTCCATTAAACAACAGGAAGACTATGATCAAGTTAAGGCAACTTTCTTTAGAAATATATTTTTTTCTTGAAATTCTGATGAACGTTAAATCCGGCAATTCTTCAATCCGGCAATTCTTCAATCCGGCAAAGTAAAATAGAGCATCCAGAATGTATTAACACGGGCGTAATGACGGACAGTTGGACATCACTGATCAAGCTAAAAACTATAGGAAACTGTGTGAAATGATCTCTATTTAAAATGTGTGTAGCATCAAACACAAGTGAACTGAAGATACGGACTAATATATCTTTATCTGTCAAGAGTCTACAAATAAAAGGACAATCTCAAACATGACAAAACACTGATATCATCATCATACTGACACAACAGTAAATATCATCAAGGTTGTGTGGTTACAAGGACAGAACAATACGATTCTAGAGACAGAACATTCTCAATAATTAACTCTCTATTTCCAATGTTGTTTTAATTTGAAAGAGAAGACATACTGTACATTTTATGAGTCTAATCTATCATTCTGTTAACGGTTATATAATGTCAGACATGTAGTAGGTGGAGATGATAGGAAGACTTGACATGAGTTGGTTGAGGGCCTATTCCCCAATCTGGGTTAAAAAAAACAGAGGGGGAGAGAGAGTAGATGGAGATAGACGGGTGTACTACTAACTGAACGATTCTCATAGCTATTTAACTTTGACTAGTTTTGTTATTAGATTTAATATGATTTTGTTTAGTTTTCCCTTCTGTCCTCATGTTACCTCTTCCTATATGTTACCCCACCATGAGACATCGATTTCTTATCGATCGATTACTATGTTGTAAAATATTGAAATTAGCTAATCAATAACACTAACCTATGTTCCATATATAAGTTAACCTTGGAGTATATTCAATAGAAGCCATTATAACTTAGACGGTGTTTAACATGTCTCGCTATTTCTGTTTCTCTTCATGAATACAATCACACACAAGGAGCTGGTTTATTATTTATGAAACTCAATCAAATGTTGACATATTTATTACTTTATAGAAATTTGTCCACTCCACTTCTACTGAGTTCCGGTCCTGTGAAAGTTAGATTGTAGAGTTCATGCATGATATATTCTGTAATAGATCTTACTGCTGCTTGTGGGTGACTCTGGGATCGTTGTGTGTGGGGGTCCATTCTATAACAGCAACTAAACAAGCAACACGTGAGTCATTTAGTTATAATGGTAATGTATGCTATAGGGGTGATCGACCTGGGGGAGAAAGGAAAGAAAGGGATCGGGGGGGTAGTGGACTCTTGTGTGTGTTAGTCAACGCACTACCCATCTGGTCTTCAATTTATTCTGCCGGTTGTCACAATGTGCTTCAACCCCATTTTTTATGGCATGCTAGAACAATTGTCATTCTTTCTGATGTTGGTAATGAGTTGTCTCTGGTACCTCCTTCACTACATCAGTTGCGACGACATCTACTGCTTCACTACGACATCACCTACATCTATGACATCACTCACTACATCTATGACATCACCTACTACATCTATGACATCACCCACTACATCTATGACATCACCCACTACATCTATGACATCACCCACTACATCTATGACATCACCCACTACATCTATGACATCACCCACTACATCTATGACATCACCCACTACATCTATGACATCACCCACTACATCTATGACATCACCCACTACATCTATGACATCACCCACTACATCTATGACATCACCCACTACATCTATGACATCACCATCACCCACTACATCTATGACATCACCCACTACATGTATGACATCACCCACTACATCTATGACATCACCCACTACATGTATGACATCACCCACTACATGTATGACATCACCTACTACATGTATGACTTCAACAACTAGACAGAATAAGTGACTGCTAGAGCGTTTAACATATTTAACAGAGATATCTTGTTTTTCCCCCACAGGAAACATAGAATACTCATGTCCTGCCAGTGGAGACTGTGAGATTACCAAGCGTCGAAGGAAGGCATGTCAGGCTTGCAGGTTCCAGAAGTGTCTCAGTGTAGGCATGTTGAGAGAGGGTGAGTTTTCACGTTTGTGTGTGTGCGCTACTGTCTACCAGTTCTGGTGTCCGTCTGTGTCATTGTGCACATCACGTCTAATAACTTGACTCCCTAGATAGTTCAATGTGTGTCTGTACATGCATTTTTATACTTCATCTATCAGTTTGTGTGTACATTTATGTGTGGGTGTACACATAGGTTTGGGGGTGTGCGTGCCTGCCTCACATCTCGTGTAGTGTGATCAGGCTATTTTCTAATGATCCATGATTTCAAGGTAGGTGAATTCCAGTGTCTAGTCCTATCACAAACATCCATTAACAGATTTAAATAGAAGAAACTGAGCTGAAAATCCGCTGCACGTGCAAAATGTGAAATCAAAGTAACTATACAATCTACCATGAGACAACGCTGGAGAGCGAACCCGCATAGAAAGCATATGACGAAATCGGATATGATGGTGTGAAAGCCGACAGATATCACATCTTTGATGTATATCGTATTATAAAGTTGCAGGGCTTGACAAAACAAGACATCACAAAGATTGGATTATAATTGGATGTGTTAGAAAGACGAAGAGATGAGCTCCAGGACTGTGAATCAATAGTCACTGACCAGATTGAGAGAGAAGAGTATTGATATTGAAAAGAGTTTTTACATACTGAAAAAAACGACATACCAAATATGCAAAGAGGTTGATTAATCAATATCCAATTGGTTGAACGTTTCTGGATTTGTTGAGACGGAAATCGGATCACCTATAGACGTGTCTGGACTGCAATTATGATAGTCCATGTATAACTGAGAAAGAAGTAAACAAAAGATGATGATGATAAATTTAGTTGATTACGAGTTTCTATTGACATGATGATATGTTCTGTCCATCACAAGCGATGATAACAGCTTCAGACTTGTGTTGTTAAATCTCTCTGGTGTGTGCGAGGTGACTGTAGAGTCCAATCCCGGAACGCAATCCAATATCAAAGGTCAATGTTGAGCAAGTGGGTGTTGTGTGTTCTCTAGAAGCTTGTTTTCTCTACGAGATTATCTTGCGGTGCTGCAGCGCCATATTTGGCGATCTTGCGCACGGATGGTCACATCATAAAATGTATATCTATATCTTTAAGAGGGACTTTATGATTTATCTTGCTCGTTCTATAATATTTTCTTCTCACCATCGCAAAGGAAATATCAGTTTTATTTTCTCTCTATCTCTGTCAGTCTGCTTTTTTGTGATTGCGTCTCTATAGCTTTTTTAGTGAAGCTCGGAATACTTTCTACCCTCCGTGAGGCGTGCACTGTCCAAAAGTCAAGCTGCTACTCAGAGAGTGATATCTCGCAGAATATAACCATTGAGTCTTTTCTCCGGTTTTACCTCACAGCGCCAGGATAAGAAATGATTACTAGAATGGACTTTTGTGTGCGCTTCATAAATAGTGTTTGTCGTCGTCTCTGTTATCTCAGAGGTCCACCTTTTGCATGGATACCTTTTACTTTGTATCAACTGTATCGGAGTAGCATTGCTCTTTCAGGCGCACTGTCTGTTGGTAATCTGTTTATGTGGCCGAACCATTGAATTTGTTGTTTCTTGATGAAGTTTAGTACTGATTTTGTAGCCACTTTTTTCTTGATGTCTTCATTTCTAAACCGGCCTCTACTCCCAGCATTCTGTGTAGACACTTCATTTCTGTCATGACTAGTTTTCTTCTTGATACTCCCAGCATTCGGTGTAGACATTTCATTTCTGTCATGACTAGTTTTCTTTTTGATACTCCCAGCATTCGGTGTAGACATTTCATTTCTGTCATGACTAGTTTTCTTCTTGATACTCCCAGCATTCGGTGTAGACACTTCATCTCTGTCGTGACTAGTTTTCTTCTTGATACTCCCAGCATTCGGTGTAGACACTTCATCTCTATCGTGACTAGTTTTCTTCTTGATACTCCCAGCATTCTGTGTAGACATCTCATTTCTGTCATGACTAGTTTTCTTCTTGATACTCCCAGCATTCTGTGTAGACACTTCATTTCTGTCATGACTAGTTTTCTTCTTGATACTCCCAGCATTCGGTGTAGACACTTCATTTCTGTCATGACTAGTTTTCTTCTTGATACTCCCAGCATTCTGTGTAGACACTTCATTTCTGTCATGACTAGTTTTCTTCTTGATACTCCCAGCATTCGGTGTAGACATTTCATTTCTGTCATGACTAGTTTTCTTTTTGATACTCCCAGCATTCGGTGTAGACATTTCATTTCTGTCATGACTAGTTTTCTTCTTGATACTCCCAGCATTCGGTGTAGACACTTCATCTCTGTCGTGACTAGTTTTCTTCTTGATACTCCCAGCATTCGGTGTAGACACTTCATCTCTATCGTGACTAGTTTTCTTCTTGATACTCCCAGCATTCTGTGTAGACATCTCATTTCTGTCATGACTAGTTTTCTTCTTGATACTCCCAGCATTCTGTGTAGACACTTCATTTCTGTCATGACTAGTTTTCTTCTTGATACTCCCAGCATTCGGTGTAGACACTTCATTTCTGTCATGACTAGTTTTCTTCTTGATACTCCCAGCATTCGGTGTAGACACTTCATTTCTGTCATGACTAGTTTTCTTCATGATACTCCCAGCATTCTGTGTAGACACTTCATTTCTGTCATGACTAGTTTTCTTCTTGATACTCCCAGCATTCGGTGTAGACACTTCATTTCTGTCATGACTAGTTTTCTTCATGATACTCCCAGCATTCGGTGTAGACACTTCATTTCTGTCATGACTAGTTTTCTTCATGATACTCCCAGCATTCGGTGTAGACATTTCATTTCTGTCATGACTAGTTTTCTTCTTGATACTCTCAGCATTCTGTGTAGACACTTCATTTCTGTCATGACTAGTTTTCTTCTTGATACTCCCAGCATTCGGCGTAGACAGTTCATTTCTGTCGTGACTAGTTTTCTTCTTGATACTCCCAGCATTCGGTGTAGACATCTCATTTCTGTCATGACTAGTTTTCTTCTTGATACTCCCAGCATTCGGCGTAGACACTTCATTTCTGCCGTGACTAGTTTTCTTCTATCATTTGATGTCAGTGTCCATGTTTGGCATTGATATCCATTTAGTAAGATCCCATAAAGTGACCGACACAATAACACTCAAGCATAAAACGTTACTAATCGATAACGACATATGTTTATTATGTATATAGAAAACCAGCTTACCCCGTTCAAAGCTTAGAGATCTCATAGAAAAATTGATTTCATTTCTAATATTATTTGTAAAGTATTCAGAAACATAACCCACCAAACAGATGCCTCATTAATGGGCTGTCAAGTAACGACTTCTCACAGTACAAGAGAACGTGTAGGGTTAGACTAACTATTGTCATCGTTCATAGCCAGATGGCTACCCTAGAATGTAAATGCGATTTACGTATGTCATTGACGTAATCATGTTGGATTATTTATATAACATCTATAACAGAAAATTAAAGTAGCTTATGTGAAGCATAATGGGACATAATTTCATTCTGACATATTTACTGTATCCTTCCTTCCTTTCGTTCGCTTGAAATGTCTATATATTCAACGTTGTCTCTTGTATAAACTTCACTGTATTTTGTAGCTCACACAAAAGTCTATGTAGTTTTATGTCGAGTTTTATTCACTGTATCAAAGTGTGTAGTCTTCTTCTGCGTTCACCCACTATGAATTCAGGTGTATTCAGTGCGCCTGGTATAGCGCTTCTGACTTATTTTTGCGTGAATGCCAGCTTTCCTTATTATCAGTGTCTCCTCCTCTCTCTCTCTTCTCTTCCCCCTGCATACAGAAGTACCTTCTCTGACTTCAGAGGTGAAAGTATGTAGTGACATATGACGTTTTCATACCGTGCGGTATATTGGAGAACAGCATCTCGGGAGTACTTAAATTTCGTGACCATCGACTGAGTATGGGTGTCGTGGTAAATATAAAACCAATTTCCTTTATGTCTATGTCATTCTGCTGCTACTAGACTTTGTCGACCTTGCAGTAGTTTACGGTGAAACAAATGCCATCTTAACTGGTGATCGAACCATGATCACCCGTCTAGGAGACTAGTGCACTAACCTCTATGATACCGAGTGTGAAATAAAACCATATTAGTGCCAACTGAAGTATTTTGTTACAGAAAGATAAAGCAAATATAATGACAATTATTCGTTATTGAACCGACATCATTTCAGATATAGATGCTCATGTTCTTCCCCAACAGAAGCCGAAGTGTATGCATGCTGATAGTTCCTAAGATTATCTGGTTAAACAAACATCTGATACTGTCATTTGCCCATATTCTACTTGTGAAACGTTTAATTCACAATTCACAAAATCGCAATATAATTGCGTCATCAATTGCTGCGTTGTAATCATCCATCAGGCGGTTGCTAAGCAACTGCACTATTGATGTCAGCATATCAGATCTCACATTTCAATGTCCGTACGAAAGCATCTCCATTTTTGATTACCAACAACAATGCTTCCATTTTCTCAATGAGAAGACGAGCACCCTGATAATACAATAACAGATTACTCGTAGATTATCGTGATCCCTAGGAGCAGATGCAGAGATAAGTGTAATGGAAAAGTAGACCATGAAATTAAACAGAACTGACCGCCCGAGTAGTTACCGGGGCCCAAATTTGGGGTGTAAAGAATAGAACCACTGTTACCTGCCACGCATGTCGTAAGAGGCGACTAAGGAGGTTTGGCTGAAATCGGATGCATGTGTCCTAAACATGTAGAAGTCTATGCGTTTAGGGGCCTACCAAACCAATGTGCAACGTATACACGTTCTTGGCAAAGATCAAACATATCACAAAGAGTGATTAAAATTGGTTGTATCTTAAAACCGAGATCAATTAGTGGACGTTCTGAATTCTTGTCTTGTTTGTGTAGTATCGTTGCTGTGTGTGTGTGTGTGTGAGAGATCCGTGTGTCTGTTAAACAATAGACTATAACCAATCTTATGTAAATGAAATTATCTACATTGAACTGAGTAGGTTACGAATGAGCTCATAAGAACACATGGTATCCACTGTCGCATTTATGTTGCACTTTATCCATAACTTTCTGATTATTGTCCTCAGACTGACAATGTGAACCCACTAGTTTGCAATGAAAATACTTGTGTGGTTATAGCTGTGATATTTCCTTCTTGTCAATGAGTATCTGTTCAATTATTGATTACATTTTTGTAGTTAATGAAATGACTAAATCTGATGATTCAGCATCATTTATTTTGCTGACCTAGATTTCGACATGTGCGTACAGTGAAGACAACAATCATTGATATTACGCTACAAACTGTGACCAATTTGGTTTTTTTAAATTTGCGATTTGGTAGCTTGTGTTTTGTGATTATTTCCCTTTAGACCTTGCGATCCATTTATTAGTTCTCGTTACGGTCCATTGGCCTTAGTGAAAAGAGATTGCAATTTGTATAAGTGAAAAATGATTCAGTTCTGCTTGGGTTCAGCTACACGATCACATCACATACACATATACACATCTGTAGGCAAGATGAATTGAATGACTGCTTGCCTCTGATAGATTGCTTCGACATTCACTATGTTTCACATTTTTATATCTTAGTTCATATTAACAATTTTGATTCCATTAATATTTTCTATTTATAATGTGACGGGACACAAACCAGTAGCTGAACCTTTCTTTTTTCAAATTTCTTCAATGAACTATTTATAAATCTGGTTTTGTAATGATTCGAGATTTTCCGTTTCTAATAATAGTACTGTTGGAGTCTGTGACTTAGCGGCAGTGAGCTTGATCACAATCTATGAGTACCTGGTTCAAACTCCGCGGCGGGCAATTTGGGAGCACATTTGTTCCCATTGATTTTTACGAACGGTAAAAATAGATCTCACCATTCAGAAAGCAATGACAAACTACTGAACTGTCGAAAATTACAGAAAATTACTGAACTGTCAAACTACAGGAAATCGACTTTCTCTAGAAAGTCAGAAATATGCGGACACCCCTCGACTGACCTATGCACCCACAGGGACAACTACTCATAATTCCAGCTATAAAATAAATGTTAGCAGCATTATATAACAACTATAGCGGGGAGAACAGCGTTCGACAAATAAGACATGCCCCAAACTGTATAATGTTCATCAAAATTTGTACAATGGCCCCATTTACCTTTGTGACTTGGTATGTATCTCTTTGACATGTTTGGCGTCTGATTGTAAGTTTGTCGTTGTGTGATAGTTTCATGATAGTTTCACGATAGCCGTAACTTGCTTGTGTCTACAGAACATGTCTCACGTTTCAGACTTCGAGTCAATGATGACATTTAGCATTTCACTGACATTTCCATAAGTCAGTTTACCTTCTGTATTGTCTCTGTCTCAATAGTGGTACGCCAGTGTGGGCGTACGTAAACGTCTCGTGTTGGTCAATGCTGTTTATTATTGAAGATACTACATATAGCTTCTTACCAGATACCACTTACTGACGAGGCAATAGTGAGGTTGTGTTTATGTAGACAAATAGTCATGTCAATGATGAAACTTGTTATTGTGGTCAAGAATGGTCTTGTCGCTGTAAAGCTCGCTAGCTGATCAAGTAATACACATTCTGGTCGAGTAGAATGCTTTTGAATATGTGTTACAGAAGATTCATCCATATATCGTGGACAGAGAAGACGTACATATATATCTATTCAGAATTAACTCAAAACCAAAGAAAATTGGCTGATAGTACCAATATAAATGAGACAACTGAGTTGTGTGGCTGATAGTACCAATATAAATGAGACAACTGAGTTGTGTGGCTGATAGTACCAATATAAATGAGACAACTGAGTTGTGTGGCTGATAGTACCAATATAAATGAGACAACTGAGTTGTGTGGCTGATAGTACCAATATAAATGAGACAACTGAGTTGTGTTGGACATATACAAAGAACAAGGGTTGAAAAGACATTATGTAATGAGACATTTCGTCAAAGAGGACAAGAGTGAAACCACGGGGAAGATGGATCGAGGCAAGCTTCGGTTACAGCTCCCAGTGGAAGCCCCAAGCCCATTTTACAACCGTCAACAAGCTTCGATTACAGCTCCCAATGGAAGCCCCAAGCCCTTTTATAACTGTCTGCAAGCTTCGGTTACAGCTTCCAGTGGAAGCCCCGAGCCCCTTTTAGAACTGTCAGCAATCACCGATTACAGCTCTCAGTGAAAGCCCTATTTACAACACTCAGCCAGCTAGCTTCGAAACACAATTATCAGAAGCTCCTTGTGCAACACTCAGCCAGCAAACTCCGATCACAACACTCAGTCAACGCTCAGTTCACAAATAAACGCCCCGCTCCGTTCACCCGAATCTCACTAAGTACCATTCTCTTTAAAAGTTCAAAGTTCACAACAACCCTCACAAGTGGCGTTATGAAGTTGCATGGTTACCCCAGACATAATTTATAGTTATACTATTTTTAAACAAAAATAGTGTAGAAACTTACTCAACATGCTGCTGTAGGGAAGGATGGTGTCGGAGAGTATGACTGGACACGCGTGGGCGTGTCTGACCCCTTTTGTTAGTCCAGACATGGGTCGAGAATATTCGTGTGCAGATGTTGCAGACACACTGGTGAAGTCACTATGATTAGTCATTTTGCACATTTTTTTTCTTACCCTGTCTAGTCTAGTCTATCTTTTCTCTCATCGATTTCATGTACGCCCTGATCCCAACATCCATCCATTTCATGTGCCTCCTAATACATTTATACATAGGCTTTCCATTCTCATTTATAGTCCCTAGTTACTGCGCTCTGCATGACATCTTCGTAGCTATATATAGATATATGAAGAGACATGCAGGGAAGCTTTCAGAAAGCATGTCAACACGAACAAAATGAAAATAACAGTAAAAATCGTGAACAATTTAAAAGAAAAGAGAATTGAACACACTCAAAAAACCCAGAAGTTGTCAAGTAAAAACTCGATATATGTAGAAATTTTTAAAAATATTCTCAAAAGAAATACAATACTAGACAATAACATAATATAGGAACTGTTAGGTGGTCTAGATTGAAGCTGTGATCAAAGGAAATGTGTGGGGCGTTTTATTATATATAACATATATATTACTACGTGCATAACATTACTACGAAGCTCACAGGTTGAAACAAAGCAAATCAAATGATTTGTTAAGGAACTTAAAGAACAGATGAACAATACAATTATATTAGTGCTGTTTAGTAGGTCAGCTCCTTATTACGGTGTATTCTTTTACATCACAGATAGCAATCGAGTGCTGTTATACCAGTTGGTCATCTGATGTGTATGGCGTGTCCACAGTTGCCAAATTTTATGTTTGGCCTATCCTCGTGGCCAGCGACTGTCTGCATCCTCGTGACGTAGTACCCAGTCAGATAAACGTGCCTGCCTGTTAGACGTGATTGGTGATAGAAGTTTAGCCAAACTAATAGTATCGATCCAAGTTTCATCTTTCACTTCTCTATTTGGTTGGGGGCATGCGCTAGGCCAAAGTTCAGCAATGGTCGATGTGCACTCGTTGGGATAAAGTTGGCCAGAGTGGTATTGCCTCATCCATCGATGTCTGCAAATATAGACTTTAGATTTGAGGAGGAGTTGGACAAGATAGATAGACATTGACATGCGTGCTTTGATATTCTAGACTGGGTACTGTGTCCGTGCTTGCAGTTTGACCAGAACAATATTTAACGCATATTCCTTGCTTAAGAAGTCATTATTTTTCCAGGAACAGACAGAAAATATTCATTGTTTGTGTATGTGATTGTGTGTATGAAAATGTGTGTTGTTTCTTGGTTTTTGTAGTCATTTGATTGATGGATTGCCATACACGAGAGAGTTTCAGTTTACACTCTAATTGTTCCAATTTGTCAGTTTTTCTTTGCTCTGAATATGGCTTTTCCTGGCCACACATTTGAATGGAGTAAGTGTTGCAAAGCGTTCTCTCACATCTTAGAAAGTTGCTTGACTTAATATGGTGACGGGTGCATATCTTAGAAAGTTGCTTGACTTAATATGGTGACGGGTGCAATGCGTTGAGCTAAACAGTCTTCTACTACAGAAGGGGCATTGGTATGATTCTTACAACCTCGAAGTGCTAGGACTCTTGCAACCTGGAAGACATGTTGAAGTTAAACCACTAGTCTGGTCAACCACTAGTGACAACTGTTATAAGAAAGAGAAGATGGAGATATGTCGGACACACCTTGAGGAGAAATGATCAACGAATATCAAAGCAGACATTGAAGTGGGATGCAAAGGGTTCAAGAAAGAGAGGTCGACCTAAGGAGACCCTGAAACGAACTTTGCTGTGAGAGGCAAGAAATGTCGGTCTCTGTTCCATGGAGAAGATTGAGCGAGTTGCCCAGGATAGAGCGGTATGGAGAAATTACTTGCAGGCCCTATGTAACGTATAACGGTACGAGAGGAATTATTATTATTATTATAGACGGCATTGTCAATCCCATTGTCTCCTGCTTGTTCCAATCATCGTGCTATTACAGTAACGTTCCTTATCATGTCTCCTGATGTGTCAATCCATTGCTTTATCACACATCTTTCCTGTATTTTACTTACCGTCGTATTCTTTGTTGATCCGTCATTTTCTTCTGTTGTCTCTATCTCTATCTTGCTTTTATCTTATACCATTTACTAGTCAACACAAGAATATTATCTTAGCTGTAAAATAAAACACATGAGATACATATTGAGTATGTGTATACACTACTACTAGTATTGATTAAGAATGTAGAGAAGACAGCTGTGTTTGTTGTTTGCGTGTTGTTGTTGTCGATACACTTTACATGAAGACCACCATTAGATATCTAATGCGTGAAGAGATGAATAGACTATTCTCACGTTTTTATTGAATAACTTATCTTGTACGTGAGTTTGTCAGCTCCCTTACTTCTATGTTGTCTCCCGTTTCTGTGTTTTTGAAGCTAGCGATTTCTTCAATTGAACACAAGGATATACAGAATATAAAGGGAAGTAAAATACAGTGGATGAAGTCTGGCAAGTAATTTGATTCAATTAGCAAATCAAGCATTATGTCTGCGTTCATCCATCTTGATAAAGAGATAAAGATATATATATCATGCCTGGATGTGATAGATTGTATCCTTTCGTGCTTCAGTGATACGAGTGGGATGTTGTCATGAAGGGACCTCAAGTAAATTAGGAATATGTCTTCCATGTTAAACATTGTAAAGAACGTAACAAGAAGTAAACAAACAAAACACAAATTTGTTACTTGCACGGAGGAAACAATGTGAACAGCATAACACATCCCACTATTCAAGCAGTCCCAAGGTAGCAATAACTAATATTTGTATAAATATCTCTCTGTGTGTGTGTGTGTATGTCCGTCCGTCACAACAAGTAAATCTCCATGTAAACATTTAGTCAACAAATTTCATTTACTAAATATAATTTATGATAACTGTATGTGGAAGGCAATTTCGCGTTTCTGTTTGTTAATTCCACATTGTGTTTCATTAAAAACCACAAAATTGTGCATCATGAAATATGCGTCTTATTTCTTTAAGCATAATAGAAGCAACAATACATGAACTTTGTATATCTACCAATATTGTATTTATGCAAACACCAAAAAAGCTGAAGCTACTCTGTGGACACACCAGACCTTACATTTCCACAACAAGCTCAGACATGGACTCAAAAGATTCATCAGCACCGCTGCGTACATAAACTCCGAATGTAAGGCTGCGATGGTTGAATCGGGAAATTAAATACCAACAGTGTACCCTCTTTTTTAAACGACACATCCCTGTCTGTGCTAGCAAATATCGTCCAATATCGTCTAACCATTCATTAACATCATTAGTCAGAGCTCGAAACTTGATCCCATGACGTGCACTGTCCCTATAAGATAACCTTAATAGCAGCTTAATTGACAGTATGAGTCATTCAACACTTAACACTATGAGCATGCTGCAATACAAGATGACAAATACTGCTCTTCGATGTGAATGATACGTTAACACAATATCTTTATGTCTAAGCAAGGTACTTAACAGTTCCTGTGCACCCAACTGAACCGATTGTGTACTGAGCTGTACCAAGAAGTAACTAGTGTCACTCTGCAAACACTACTGAAAGTGTTGTATTTTAAGCACAGTTCAACTCTATAGCATAAGACCGGCTAGCTCCAGTGGAAATTCCCGGAAAATCCTCCTTTGCATGTCTCGTGACCCTCGCATTACATTATGATTAGTTTGTGTGACAAGTTCATTTAAAAAAACAGAATACACACAAAATAAATGTTATATTATGTGAGAAATGTAATTTTACAATAAATAATAGCAGCATTATTAACAACTTTTCTGCAGTAAATAATCATGAACTCGTAGATTGGTGGGAAATGGCAAGAAATCTTCGTATATTCTATCACACATATCAAAGTCAACCTACGCTGACGGGAATTTCCTATTTCCAAACTGAGCTAATCAGTTCTACGTTCTTCTTCTTTGCGTTCGTTCTTTACGACCAATTTTAATCACTCTTTGTGATATGTTTGATCTTTGCCAAGAACGTGTATACGTTGCACATTGGTTTGGTAGGCCCCTAAACGCAAAGACTTCTACATGTTTAGGACATGTGCATCCGATTTCAGTCAAACCTCCTTAGTCGCCTCCTACGACATGCGTGGCAGGTAACAGTGGTTCTATTCTTTACACCCCAAATTTGGGCCCCGGTAACCACTCGGGCGAGTTCTACGCTGAAGTTGGCCATGATTTCAAGTACATGTACTGTTGCTAACATTGTTGAAAAGATCACCGAGTAACATGAGATAACGATTAGAAGAAGCAACGTCTTCAGTAAATTCGCTTTTAATAAGAATTACGCAAATCTCAGCTGGAAGGAAATCTCTTCAAATTGGAAGTAACACCTGATCGCCCAGATTTGGTAGCAAGATTTCCTATTCATGCATAAATTAATTTCTATTGCTGAAGAACTTGGCAGGAAGATACGTGCTGGGAAGATGTATTCCATACCTTTTATGTTGACCTCTAATTTATGTTACATGAGAACGATAAATCTACAACACAAGAGAGGTTAGACGACATTGCCAGTGCTGAGATTGTGACATCAACTTCTCTCTATCCTCAACTTTACGCTATTGTCACGCTTTGTATCATGTACGGTCTGCGTGCAACTGCTAATCCGTGTGCACCATGCATGGATAATAATAGGTGCAAGTCAAATTTTTAAAATACAAATACAATTGGAACCGCTACGCTTAACGACAAAAGTGGACAACCAATTCCATCATCCACATGGGAAAAGACAATAAACAAAAATAGAAGCAGAAACTGCAAGGAACATAGATGGATATCCACGGAAACGCCTTCGACAATAATACACGTTTGTGGGAAAACAATGGACAATCTTAATGTTGTTTCTTGAATTATTGAATACTTTTTCGACTCTTCGGTGCAGTGAGCGCACACCAGTTTGGAAGTGTACGTACGTATACGAGATATGACTCTTCCGAGCACGAGCAGTCAAGAGTCTCATGGGGGTGAATCAATGTCTTTGATGAGTGATTTCTGATCCTGAGACCTCGTACAGAGCACGAGCCACCACCACCTGCGTAACTTTGGGTCTAGCTCATTTTCTTGTCCATGCCAGTCCCATTTCATTTGCTTGCCAGTACGCGTCACACTTCCTTGATAAATGTAGTTCAGTTGTTAAATTTCACAAAACATGATGAAATATCCGTGTTCATCTAGATCAAGTGTAGATTTCAGTGACACATAACATTGAGTCATGTGTCACACATGTGTGATCTACTCAACTAGTACTATGTGTGTATGTGTGTGTTTAGTCATGTATATCAGTTGTATCAGCGACTTGTTCAATTGATGATCACGTGTTTATAGTATCATGCTTCAACAGAAGATTTATAGTATCATGCTTCAACAGCAGATTACACGAAGTCCGTTAAACTACATAAGATACTTCATCGACCAATGTAGTAACTATCCCTACCAACATACACACGTGGTGGTCGTTTCTACCAATGTAGACACGTGGTGGTCGTTTCTACCAATGTAGACACGTGGTGGTCGTTCCTACCAATGTAGACACGTGGTGGTCGTTCCTACCAATGTAGACACGTGGTGGTCGTCGTTCCTACCAATGTAGACACGTGGTGGTCGTTCCTACCAATGTAGACACGTGGTGGTCGTCGTTCCTACCAATGTAGACACGTGGTGGTCGTCGTTCCTACCAATGTAGACACGTGGTGGTCGTCGTTCCTACCAATGTAGACACGTGGTGGTCGTCGTTCCTACCAATGTAGACACGTGGTGGTCGTCTGTACCAGGGTAGACATGTGGTCGTCCCTACAACGTAGCCACTTCTTAGTCAATGTGTAATTAGTTGTCAAAGTTTACTTTCTTTCTTTTGTCATCACGCTGTTACCAGGCTATTGCCCAGTTTCGTGGTTTTCTCTTTTCATCTCGCGCTGCTCTAGTCGCTTGAGTGATGGTTATTTTCACTTTTTAACAGGATTATGCCATCTTTTCCGTGGTCTTTCTCTCGCCTCCTTTCTTGATGTTCTGTTGTAGAAGACTCTGTATACTGTGAAGTTTGGTTGCATGAAAGTCTACTACTCGTTTGTGATTGAAGTGTATAAAAACAATCATACAGTGTGCTTGATTGATTGACGGCACCGAGTACGTGCTCGGGTTTGTATGACATTGACAGTGTACAAATCTGCGTACACTCCAACCCCACCCCTAATGTGTATTTTCAGATTACTACATGAGAGGACATTTCGCATAAATTTCACATTCTTAAAAATAAATCCGGCTGATAAATAGGTCGAGCTGTTTTAGAAAATGTCCAAGCCATGATTGTTGATTGTGAAGTGCACATTAGCTCACATATGGTGGTGAGTGAGACATGAACTATTTCATTTTTAAAAACCCATTTCATTTAGTTAGGGTGATATAAGGGCATATTTTTTATTAAAGAATAGACACTGTACAGGTCACATCTCTTGATCAGCTCTCCTCAAGATTTGAACCAATACTGTCAATAGAGCACACGTGAGGGCGTCTATTTACATCTTACTTTACACATTTACAGCCGATTTTACAGATTTATACGGATTTTTTATGGCATTAAAAAAATTTGTTGATTTAAAAAATTTAAAATACAGATTTACAGATTATTGTTGTTTCATCTTTTTTTCCATTTCTAGCTTTTAACATTTGTTTCGTGTTTAGTTAGTCATTTATTGTCTGCTTGTATATGTTATGTATTGTAGTTGATGGCTACGTCTTGTAAAAGATATGCCACGATTTTCATTTCATATGTTATGTCTACCGTATAAGAAATCTGATTTTCATATTTTATGTCTACCGTATAAGAAGTCTGAATTTCTTCGCTTTTGTTGTATCTTTTACTTGATAAAGACTTTTTAGTCGAAGCGTCGCTGTTTGTACTTTGCAAAACTACAGTGTTTTGTGTTAATGTGTTTCGCCAGATTTATACTGCAAATGTTATATATTCAGGTCTAACTGTAATGGTTTACTGTCCACATTCTACATAATAATCAAGTTATATCGCTACTTTATATTCAGTGACAATCTATCTGATATTCCTATAATCTGGGCAAGTTCAAATCTGCACTGCACATTTGCCAAAATGACCCATTTCATTTTGGGGCTGGTGCACTTTTTTGTAGCTATATTGAAGAGGGGGAAAATTCTAAAATAGACGGAGACACTACCGTAAAAGCACATCATTTCCTGCTCTAATCCAGTTCTGTTTCATCAATTCTGTTGTAGATTACATCGTCTCGAAGATAATAAATATGTAATCATTGTTAGATGAAAACAGTGTTGATACATTAATACTAATAGTGTAAGCTTTAGGGAGAAACAGCCAGTTACACTGAAGAATGTATCTCCGCTACTAACATTATAACTAAGAATGTAGGCATTTAGGGTTATAGCTTTTTCTATTTTTTTTTTACGTTTGTTCTAGTATGTGAAGTTTGTTTTAGTATGTGAAGTTTGATTTAGTTTTCGTACGTAAAGTTTGTTCTAGTATGTGAAGTTTGTTCTAGTATGTGAAGTTTGTGTTCTAGCGTGCGAAGTTTTTAGCATGTGAAGTTTGTGTTTTAGCATGTGAAGTTTGTGTTTTAGCATGTGAAGTTTGTGTTTTAGCATGTGAAGTTTGTGTTTTAGCATGTGAAGTTTGTGTTTTAGCATGTGAAGTTTGTGTTCTAGTATGTAAAGTTTATTCTAGTATTACTGATCGTTGCGGATTGTTTTGGTGTGTGTGTCCGTGTCGTCTGCTCCATAGATGTGTGCAGACGTGATATAGCAATATTGATTTCTATTTAAAACCGAACAGTTTCACTTTCCCACGTGGACAGACAACATCGCCTGGGCAACATTTGGAGCAGTCAGCAAATATTTGACCTGCCCGAGGAATTAATCCAGCGACACTTCTTTCCAATTTATGCAGAATCGATATCTAGTTTCAACTTGGCTTAGAGAAATGGTAGATTTTTAATTAACTGTTCAGATATTTCTCTGTCTAGTGAATGAGTTATCTCTCCTTTCCTAGCCTAAGACTTGTCTCCCCTTGTTTTTACTGACATTTGACATAGCCCACGTCATTTCTGTTCCCACTCAAGACATCTTTTTGTATGTTCAAAGAAAGCAGTGCTACGCCGCAGGAGGCTGTCAAGATTTTCAAAAACAGAAGCTCTTGTAGCGTCCAGTAGCGGTCTTCGCTGAGCTCCTTCATAAAAGATGTGCTGTTTTGTTTAGTCTCAGTCACCAGAAGCTCATATCTTTAGCCTGTTGACCAACAACAAATGGTATCCTATTTGAGTTTGTAGACACCAAGCCATGGGATCTACGCAGCTCTGCTGTTATCCATTGTTATGCCCGTACTCTTGGTAAGAGTATCATCTCACCTGATATCGTTATGCCCGTACTCTTGGTAAGAGTATCATCTCACCTGATATCGTTATGTCCGTCCTCTTGGTAAGAGTATCATCTCACCTGATATCGTTATGTCCGTCCTCTTGTTAAGAGTATCATCTCACCTGATATCGTTATGTCCGTCCTCTTGGTAAGAGTATCATCTCACCTGATATCGTTATGTCCGTCCTCTTGTTAAGAGTATCATCTCACCTGATATCGTTATGTCCGTCCTCTTGGTAAGAGTATCATCTCACCTGATATCGTTATGTCCGTCCTCTTGGTAAGAGTATCATCTCACCTGCTATCGTGTATCATCTCTTCTGCTATCGTTATGTCCGTCCTCTTGGTAAGAGTATCATCTCACCTGATATCGTTATGTCCGTTTTCTTGGTAAGAGTATCATCTCACCTGATATCGTTATGTCCGTTTTCTTGGTAAGAGTATCATCTCACCTGATATCGTTATGTCCGTCCTCGCGGTAAGAGTATTATCTCACCTGCTATCGTGTATCATCTCTTCTGCTATCGTTATGTCCGTCCTCTTGGTAAGAGTATCATCTCACCTGATATCGTTATGTCCGTCCTCGCGGTAAGAGTATTATCTCACCTGATATCGTGTATCATCTCTTATGCTATCGTTATGTCCGTCCTCTTGGTAAGAGTATCATCTCACCTGATATCGTTATGTCCGTCCTCTTGGTAAGAGTATCATCTCACCTGCTATCGTGTATCATCTCTTCTGCTATCGTTATGTCCGTCCTCGCGGTAAGAGTATTATCTCACCTGCTATCGTGTATCATCTCTTCTGCTATCGTTATGTCCGTCCTCTTGGTAAGAGTATCATCTCACCTGATATCGTTATGCCCGTCCTCGCGGTTAGAGTATCTCTGCCTATAACAGTAGTTGCGGTCTGTCAGACTTATCAAACTGTGATCTGTAATAAATAATACTAAACTTCAGTCTTAAACCAGTCCAGGAGATTACATACACATTATATGCCCATTATCTAGATCGAAATTGTTGTAGAAGTGTTAGATCAATCCTTCCATCATGTCCTGGAGCTAATGCTCGGATACACCAGATGATATCAGATAGTGATACGATCTATGTGAATAGAAGAAGCATCAGTAAGAGAAAGCTAGGCATGGAAGCCTGGTTGGAAGGAAGTGTTGAAGGGAAAAAATTGATGTTGAAAAGAGTAAGACAAGAAATGCTGGAAGGAAGAAATAATATGCGATTGAAAGATTTCTACCCCTATCTATGTCGGAAACGTATCGTCAGATGCAGGTAAAACAGAAATGACAAGTACACAACTGATCAAATATTGATGTCAATAGTTTCTCATACTTAGTTCAAATTGTTATCATCAACTAAAAATGATAACATGAACGCGTACTGTCCTAACACCATGCATAAACAGCATGAAGACAGCAATTAGACAGCAATCAGTTAACCGCTTTAGAATGAGCCTTAGATAAGAAAACTGTGGCCATATCTTTACCCAGTAACCACCGTCTTCCTGCTCAACTTGAATTGTCATATCAAGTCATTGTTCTTCTATCTGTTTCCTAACTTGACATCCAAGTCTACTAAAGTTCCCATCTTGACACGCATTTTCTTGTCCTTTGTATACCTGAATCTTCTAATCAAGTTTTACAATTCAGGTCACAACTAAATATCTAGGCATGTTTCAGACTGTGCCTAACTTGTGTCATATCGTTATCTAACTGACCCCCCCCATCATGAACTCTAACCTAGATCTCCTCTATTTTATGATCAGATTCCTCTAACCGTAGCTACTGCTATAAAACAAACTCAGAACAAGACAAAAGAACCACAGTGTCGTCGTGATCATCTTGTATTTTATGAACACCTAATTTATTAATTGCAAGTCGAGACACATCTAATCGGAACTCGGCACTTTCCGATATTCTTCACATGATATATTGTCGGGATTCTCCGGTATTCTCCTGATGTCTGTCACAGATGTCTGTCAGGGGCCTTATTTGTTTCACAACATTTCTTAATTTCTATTTGGAGGCCATATATATAGTTTTTACTTTATTATTTCACATAATCTGTTTTCCAATTCAGAGTCAGATATGTGACTTCAGTGCGAAATATGTGAATTCATAGCCAGATTTGTGTGACTTCAGAACCAAATAGGTGACCACCGCCAAAATTCGGCAGAAACCGTAACACTGACGTAACACTTCGCGGTCCGTAATAATTATCTCTGAGTTAGCTTAATGAAGTTTGAGATCTAAATGAGCTAACGATAGCACGTAGCTAGCAATAGATGGAGGACTCACTGGTCGTGGTCAGACTAGTGGCGTCGGTTGACCGGTCCGTATCACTAACCACGTTCATTATGTACTGAGTGACATCCAGTTAACAGCAGTCAGTGGTGTCCTATAGCAGACTGGTGTTTGTGCTGTTGAATACATTAAATTAAATCCTACAGAATAAATTCGATGCTTGAAAGAAGAAGAAAAAAAACACCGTATCTTGTAATAGCATTATTGTTACCACTAAATCTACTTGTTCCCACTGGGGCAGCAGTTCTTGTTACACATTGTATTCTTCTCTGTCCTGTCTTCTGTAACTCTTTATCTATTACGTTCCATGGAGCGTCCGGCCGAACGGATTAGAGCGAGGCTCCCATACGACATACCCGGGTTCAATCCATCTCTCACCTGTAGACGATGTGATGACACTTGGCTGATAACCGATGTCTCTCTTACCTGTAGACGATGTGATGACACTTGGCTGATAACCGATGTCTCTCACATGTAGACGCTCTGATGCTACTTGGCTGATAAACAGTCTCTCACCTGTAGACGATGTCATGCTACTTAGTTTAAGCGATGTCTCTCTCTCACCTGTAGACGATGTGATGCTACTTGGCTGATACGCGATGTCTCTCACCTGTAGACGCTCTGATGATACTTGGCTGATAAGCGATGTCTCTCACCTGTAGACGCTCTGATGCTACTTGGCTGATAAGCGATGTCTCTCACCTGTAGACGCTCTGATGCTACTTGGCTGATAAACAGTCTCTTTCCTGTAGACGATGTGATGTTACATGGCGGATAAACAGTCTTTCTCACCTGTAGATGATACGATGCTACTGGATACCCAGATTTTTGACAGTAATCTGTCTCCCGTCTGTGAGTTGGCAACAATGAAAAATCACGAGCATGCACACTAGATACGAAACACAATAGTCTTTTGGAAACACCCCGCTGACCTTTCCTTGCTGAACTTTCTTCCAAAGGTGTCATCGTGAAGTCTACAGCCCGTCACGAGATTCTATCAATATTGGTCGTGCGTGACCCGGCACTGTAACCAGATATTTCTTCTGGTAAAAATGCCCAGATTGAGAAGTTATCTTATGGTTTCTGTTTGACATGTAAATGCATAAAGTAAGGTTAAATCTGGAGATTAGATTCTATCTGATTTTTGTTGTCATAATTGTCTATGAGCTTAGTCGTAGCGTATAACGTATACATAACAGATATGGGATAACGATAGCGTTGTCCATGTTTCAACTAAGCGCATTCTTGCCACGCTGATAAATTCTTGTCAGTGTTTCTAAACTTTCATTTAAACAACTCTTGTCATTGTTCACGTTGGTGGTGGGTGATGTTTCCTGTTTGAGATCGCCGTCATCGTAGGGGTTTTAGAAATACGTATCAACTAGTTGATATCACCATTATTTAATATTGGAACAATCTCTTCTGTGGTTAAACGATATGTCAGAATGGTTACATGTTAACAGTGTGTAGTTTCATTATTGGAGACATCAGGTGGACTTGGTAATGTGATCTGCATTGTTCTTCACATCATTAGTTTGTGGGGAGACACGTCTCTCTCGACGCTTGTTTTTTGGGAGAGTCAAACGTCTTTAAACTGAGGCACGTTTCTGTCAAGCTAAGAAGTTGTGGTTATAACAGGACAGGGTTGACCAACAAGCGTAAACAAATCAGGATGGACCTTACGGAGAATCCAATTTGATATCGTTATTGTGTCATAATTTATAGATAAGACATTCACAAGTTGACTTCATTTCTGCCAGTCTTCTACCTGTCTCTCTCTATAGTATCCGATGGCAGTCTGCACATTATTCATTAAAACGATGAAAAAAGGCCTATATTGGTGAAACCGGTAAGAGGCTCAGTGACCGATTCGCCCAACACTTACGCGATATTCGCCAATTCTCTGTTACTCCTGTGGCCACTCATCTCAATGATACTGGCCATTCAGGAGCTGACGATGTCCAGGTCACAGCTATCCGATCATGTTCCTCCGATGATCGCAGTCGATTCACCCTGGAGAACCGTTTTATTTCATTCTATGGCACTTTGCGACCTCTTGGACTCAACGCATTACATTCCTATGCTTCTTAGTACTGTCTTATCTCGTGCCTTGTAATCTATATGTGTGTTTGCTCCATATATGTGTTATTTATCCACTATATTGTTTATTGTTTCTCTTCTTTTCCACTTCCGGTTTTGTGTTGCACTCATTTCGTTGTTCGTTTTTATTCCCAGATTTTCATTAGATAGGATTATGTTTCCACATGTAATCGTCCATTTGTAGTGTTCCTTGAAATTCGTCATTCTTGTTGTATCGTTTGCTTGATAAAGGCCTTTTGGTCGAAACGTTGCTGTTTATCGTCACTGTTTCTGTATTTTGTAAAACTATAGTACTTTGTTTTTACGTGTTTAGCACATTATTCATTGCCTTTTATCGCCATTCTACAAGTTTCTATTTGTATGGTCAATCTATAGTATCTGATGACAGTCTGCACATTCATTATTCATTGCATTTTATTGTCATTCTACAAGTTTCCATATGTATGGTCAATCTTCTCCTTCCATTTACTGTATATCAAAGAGCTATATTTACCCCGGTCACATTTAAAAGTACCGTTTATCATTGGACATGTTTAAACCATCTCTATTTTCCTCATGTGATTGTCGTAATCGTCGTTTTGTCATGTACATTTCAGTTTTCTCTCACACATTTTGTGATCATTTTCTTTTCTGACTAAAATATTGTCTCCGAAGACATTTCTTGTGAAAGATCTCTCCATATTTTCTATAATGCCATCTACACCAGCACTCGCTATTGTATAGCAGTATTCTCAGTGTGTAATATCTATTATATATTTAGTAAACTTTTGTGTTGATTAAAAATCTGCTGTGTATTGTATTATATATAAATATACACACACGCCTACTTGTAGTTGACACGGTATCCGGTTCCCTTCTATTATAACGAACTTCATCACAAAAGTTGGTTACTTGTATTACAATATTAGTCAAAACCAAAACATAAAGGCTAAAGCAAGTTTCTAGAAAACAATGTCAAAATAATCTCAATTTTGTTCAAGTTGCCATGTAAGACTAGAACAATAGAGGGAGGTATGATTGTGTTATGTTGTTCCATTGTTATTGTGTGGGTAGCTGATGTACATTGTTTATATCGAATAGACGCTTGGAACACTCGATAGATCATTTTTCTTGGTGTTGATAATCTGACACTGACAACATACATAACAGAAGTCAAGTAAGTTTAAAGTAGTCAACATATAACGACGTTATTGTTGTCATCAATCTATGAGACACTTTTCATTTAACTATATCATTAAACGAACAAGTCTTGGGTCAGGATAACTAGCGATATTAACGAGGGAGAGAGATGGTAACAGGAGAACGTGTAAATATATTAGCAGTCCCAAGTAAGGTGCATCGGAGGATTTATTATTATTAAAATAACAGTACAACCAAGTCACGTTGCTTGTGTCCCAACCAAGTCACGTTGCTTGTGTCCCAACCAAGTCACGTTGCTTCTGTCCCAACCAAGTGCAAACACCCGACTTTCTCTATACGAAACTGCTTAAACTAATGGGAGAAAAGTGAAACTCTTACTTCACAACCATGTTCTCCGGCTAGATGTTCCCCTTTAGTCTTGTGTGAGTCAGCTCATCTAGGTAAAGAAAAACGTCTCCCTGCTGTATTGCGGCCAGTCCAATAACTGAGAAAAGGTTGTGTGATATATCTCCGAGTTCCTGGGCCATGCTATCATTCAACTCCAGAAAAGCCTGAACATAGTCATAATGTGGGCTAGGTAAATGTGGCCTCGAGGTACAACCGGAACAAAATTAACTACATTCTTCTCACTGTTCATAAATGAAGAACATTTCAAACTTAAATTTAACACCGACACTGTTCTACGTCCCATACTTCTTCATCTTTTTTGAGGGTTGAGATTAATAATCCCCTGATGTGGACACACCAAATAATAAAATAAATAGAAAAACTTTTTTTTTAAAAAGGCGTCATGTGGAAGCTGGCCATCACCAAATTGGGAGATGATAATCGAATCCTAGATCAGGTATACACTGGTACATCTAGACCAACACTGAAATATGCATCATCGTCTTGGACATCAGCAGCACACTCAAACAAAGTGATACTGGGGAAACCCCATAAAATTGATGTATGTGCAATATTTCGGAAAGCTATCAAATCTACATTTATTACAGAAATGGAAAAGGCAGCCAACATTTAGTCAGCCGTTGAAAGACAGAAGGATAAATGTGATTCTACACGCTGAAAGGATCAAACGAATGTCTTACCATCCACTGCATGGGAATAATGTCAGCTAGAACAAAGACAAAACAGATTAACGCATACACAAGTTTCAGCCATTAACCAAAGGAAATATCAAAGTCATGTTTATGATTATAAAACCAGAACTACATACCAGAACTACTTAATGTTCATTGGTAATCTCAACCTCAGTAACACTACATTGTTCAATCTTATTGGTAATCTCAACCTCAGTGACACTACATTGTTCAATATTCATCACCAAAACTGTCAACCGAAGACACCGAACTTAATCTAGTGAAGAAATCAGTGGCAGTGCTGGAATCTAGGGAAGAAATCAGTGGCAGTGCTGGAATCTAGGGAAGAAATCAATGGCAGTGCTGGAATCTAGTGAAGAAATTAGTGGCAGTGCTGGAACACCTTCATAACATGTTCCCAGAAGACGAACTAGATCTGCAATGGAGGCAACCAGGAATAGTGGAGCGTGAGTTTTCATTAAACACCCAGATACCACTACCCATGTCTCTGGCAGTCCTCACTGGACGAATATGTTTCAAGTAGAGAGAAGATACTACTGACCCAATCGGGAAATCAAGACTTCACATGGTGTCAGCTTGGTCGTGTGTTAATACGTAGTCAATCATATCGCTGAATCAGCAGTATTTCGAGATCAGTTGGCAAGCTTTCCTCATCACTTTTCTTTGTGTTTATTCTTTTCTTTTCGTTACATATCCGTTTACTTCCTTTCTCTGTCACATTTCCGTTCTCTCTCTCGCTCTCTCTCTGTATCTCTCTCTGTATGTCTATCTGTCTCATATATGTTCGTGCTTCTGTCATCTATAATACTAGACGAATACGAGAGTATATATGTATGTATATATATAATAAATATATATATATATATATATATATATATATATGAACGCACGCACACACATCAAATGTATACACCACACTAAAATGTGTACACCACACTAAAATGTGTATACCACACTAAAATGTGTACATGAAAGTGTGTGGACAACACACACATGTTCTATTTGTAAGTGTACACGAACGTGTTTGTTGTACAGAAGAACAAAGTCTGAATGTAGTTGGGAAATGTTGAGAGAAACGATCAATAGCAAGTATTTAAAAAAAGTAGTATTGATCTAGTGTGTATTGTATAAATGTCTGGAAGTTTTCGATGTTTCATTACATGGTACATCGTTGCAAAAGTTCAGGATTCCTCACGATTTTGCTTTTTTTTTTTTTGACGTCTGTCGGTTATTTCCTATATTGATTTACTCTGACTTGTTTCTTCTCTTGGCTAGACTGTAAGCTGTCTTAACTTTAGCTGTCTGACAAGTAAGCTATCTTAACTTTAGCTGTCTGACAAGTTGGGCTCTTCTTATGACAAAATCATTTGTTAACATCTTCTCCAGACGGACGTTAATGGCCGTTTACTAGAACGGCCAGATTTAAAAAAAAAAACAAATAAAGATTTGGAATGAGTACAAACTAATCTTAATGTAAATAAGACTTTATTTTGTAGCATGACTTCCACCGTACACACAACTCATGAACGACATACATCTTTTATTTAGTGTTCTGTGTGTTGGTTGACTAAGAAACGTATGGTTGCATCCTTTGATTTCTCAACAATAGGGTCAAGTCACAAGACATTGGATGTAGACAAACAAAATAGCCACCAAAACTAACATTTTTATTTCCAACCAACACAAAATTATGTTGTCAGTTTCGACTGAAAACGAAAGTCAAATAGAATGTGTAGTGTGTTAGAATTTATTAAAATATGGAAACAATTTTCAAACTTAATTATATTGTTCTCTTGAGAATATAGTGTTTCATTGCTTTGACAGCAATATAATTTATTGATTGTCAGCATTGTGTGCAGCAGCACACGTCTGAGATTGTTGTCATCATCGCTTGCGAAGGACGGCTATTATCAATTTATTGATATTAAAGTTTCGAAACAATTGCATGAGAGTGAGACTTGCAGTTTCGAACTGTGCCGAAAACTGACGTTGATTTCGGACGAGAACGAAATTGCCAATACCAGATTCCATGTCCAAAGCCAAATTCGGTCAGTCTCTACAAGACATGAACGAATGTAACGCGTCAGTGGTATTATTATTATTACTACTTGTCTTCTATGTTTAGACTGTCGGGACAGAATAATTTAATTCCAGAAGTAAAAAACAAAAATAAAAACTACATTGATGTGTTCACATAATTGTCTTGTTGTACTTGATCGTTTATCAGCTGCTTATATCAACAAAACAACAAATCTTAACTGGAAACTTGTCCAACTAACCACCTGATCTAATATCCATGTTCAATCCTAAATCTGTTTTCTGTTTGTAAGTATGCCCATTTGTTGGTGTCTTGGAATGTTCATTGTTCCACCAGGACGCCTGGAACTATCACTTCAGCATACAGGCAAACCGTTTCTTCTTGTCCATGTGTACATCATTGATTGTTGTTCTAAGATTCTGTGATTCTTGATAATTCCAGCAGAAGACATGAACCTGTTTTCTAGATGAATTGTTAGAATCTTCTCTCACATGAACTCAAGTCTGAGATTCAACATGCATCATTGAGCAAACACGTTTTTTCTAGCTCAAGACAAATTCTGTCTGTCTAGTTAGTGATGTCTGCATTCATTGTAACTAGATGTTTGATGATCTGTTATTTGCAAGATGATCCTTGTTTTTCTGCTTGATCACATTTCAACATCTTCTTTGATTTCTGTTTTATGACTTATCTAGTGGAACACACACCCCGTAGGGGGGAATCTCGTTGTTACAAAGGTGTTAACTTGTTACATCTTTCTGACTTTTTAAACAATTTATCTGTCTCCCTTCTCACCTTTGTTTCTATCCTGTCTATCTCTTCTGTCACTCTGTTGTCTCTTTATCTTTCTCAGATGTTTTCTACAACGTTACTCTGTTTGGTCTCTCACAGTATCTTTTTGTCTCTTGTTTCTCGTTCTTTCCCGTCTGTTCTTTACCGTGTTTCTCATTCTTTTAATGTCTCTTCTAATTCTATGTCTCACCACCTCCCCATATGACACAGTTCATCTTTCCTATCATTCTCTCGCTGATTTCTCTTTCACCAGTCTCTCCTCAGTTGTATATCTCTTTCATGTTTCTCTATGTTGCTTTCTTATATATTTCTCTCTCGCTCACTCTCATTCACTCGCTCACTCTCATTCACTCGCTCTCTCTTACTCTCTCTCTCACTCTCTCACACTCACTCTCTCTCTTACTCACTCACTCTATCTCACACACTCACTCTATCTCACACACTCACTCTATCTCACACACTCACTCTATCTCACACACTCACTCTCTCACACACTCACTCTATCTCACACACTCACTCTCTCACACACTCACTCTCTCTCACGCTCTCACACTCTCACGCTCTCTCACTCTTGCTCACTCGCCCGTTATCCACATTAGTAAAACGAGTTGTCTTCTTGCTGAAATGTTGATTGATTCCTCCCTTAGACTAAACTAAACCGCTGCTGATTAGATTACAGTCACGGGAACGCAAGAGAGAGAGATCACAGTCAGTATCAACTCACTGTAGTAATCAAACATTCTTATACACTTTGACTTAAAGCGGATCAATTGTCTCAATTCTATTGTCAACCAGCTCATTACCAGCTTTCCTCCCAGGACTTGGGGTCTGTTGTCCAGTATGACAGCCACCGTCAAATCGTTACGTGGTGTCATCATTTAGTGGTGATGTGTGATGTGGTCATCTAGTCGAGGAGTGTGGTGGTGCGGTGAAAGACGATACATGAACCCGTTTAGACAAATGATATCAGTGGTGGTAGAAATGATTGTGTGAACAATTGAACAAGAAAACAATTGTTTACATTCATGAAAATCGATGCTGTTTTTATCGTAACTTGACTGAATGTGAGACGGGAATGTATACTTGATCTTTGGTTTAGCTATGATAAATCATAGACTGTAGGACATGTTATATTCTGTGGGAGGTGTCTGGTTAAATATATATCTGCTTCAATGTATCCTTACCGCCAACATCAGAGTTGTTGTCATGTAACTACGCTCACGTACACACACTAAACATCAGAACATGTGATATTTACGTTATTGTAAACTTGCCTGAGATCTGTAGTTTTATTCTGGAGTTGTAAGGAAGTCATTGAGATATGACTTCCAACATTTGAGAACGAGATCAAACTCTGGTTGATCCTTACAACTCTAACATTCCTTTCATTTACGTTTCTCATTTACCTAGTTATTTTTCTTGTTTGTTGATTTAGCATATTTATCTTAGACTGGAGAGAGAGAGAGAGAGAGAGAGAGAGAGAGAAGTAAAGAAAGAGTGATACATAAACAAATTCTAGATCGTCAGCTCTGGTGGCAGACCTATACCAGAAATGTTGTACTTATGGTTGTTGCGTTGTAAGTCTACCTGTATGTGGTGTTGCTGTTAATAGTTGTTGTTATTTAAGATGTGTGACTGACAGTTGGTGTCACTAACAGTTGGTGCCACTGACATTTGTGACATGTGTACATAAATAAAACAAGGAGATTAAGAAACCTGTAATCTCTGAAGTTGGAGTAAGTCTTGCCTAAATGACAAGGAACACCGATGATAAGGAAAGCAAGCCTTCACGCAAACCATCAGTCAGATGTACCATATTAGACACACTGACTACGTCTGAATTGATAGCGGCCGAACGAAACGAAATCGAACAACGAAGAAACTTGTAATAAATATTATCCTTGCATTAAAATTGTTGTTATTCATAACTTAAGCATTTGTTCCAAATAACTTGCAACATATGTCGCAACAAATACTTCACTAACAGTGCTATCCCTGGTGCTAGTCTTTTGTGACGACGTCAATGACATTTGTCTTCTACTATTCGCTTCTAGTTACGATATACATGAACGAAACGGACAGTGAACTGTATCATTACACTATCGTAGCTAAAGTCGTTACCAGAACAAGTACAGTTTTGATTATATTTCTATTAGCGTGTATACAGATAACGATATTGACCTGCATAGAATTGCTTATTCATATCAACACTAAGATAGTTATACATATTGACTACAGCTGGTGGGAGTGAATATATAGTGAATGAAAAGTACATTCTAAAGTATCATGTTTGTGAAGTTGATATCATTTCAAGTAACAAGTAGTAGACATTCACATTCTAAACTCATTAAAACTATTTTATTGTCTGCATTGAAATTGTGTGCGGTCGTTGTCGTCGTATGAATATTTAGTTATTTATGTTGCAGGTTTTACAGGAGCATAAAAACGGACATGGCCGAGACAACAATGTTGACATTTTGAAGTTGACATAAAAGTGTACGGGGTAGTTGTTTAATAACTTCAATATTTGAGCTGAACATGACAAGACGACCGAGTGTTTGTCAGAATTTATTTTGATGTTATTGTAGAGACCCTAATACAAGCAGGGGCGTTCACCTCACGAGTCCTCGGCTGAAATGGTTACTGACCGATCATCATCAGGTGCCGTCTCCACATCGAAGGTTGGCTGCAATGAATCACCAGTATCCTCTGTCTTTCTCCTTGGTGTTGCACACTGCCAGACTGTAACCTGTCCATATGGTCACTATATTATGTAAAATTTAAAAACGCTCGTACGATTAAGTCTTGTGCCGATACAGAGATATCCCGAGAGCAATACTCATATGATGGCATCTATTGATAGTCACCCCCACCTGATTGTGACTTGTTGTTGCTATTGAGACATGGCGTGACGTACACTCTCAGAACGATACAAAACAACTTATATCATATCATTGTATTGACACTTGTTTATGATTTCAGTTTGTTCTGTCGCTAAGTAGAACCGTTGTTCGTGTTTTATAGCTAAGGAGAACCATCGTTTTGCTCTATGGCTAAGGAGAACAATCGTTTTTGCTATATGGCTAAGGAGAACAATCGTTTTTGCTATATGGCTAAGGAGAACAATCGTTTTTGCTATATGGCTAAGGAGAACAATCGTTTTTGCTCTATGGCTAAGGAGAACAATCGTTTTTGCTATATGGCTAAGGAGAACAATCGTTTTTGCTCTATGGCTAAGGAGAACCATCGTTTTGCTCTATGGCTAAGGAGAACAATCGTTTTTGCTCTGTGGCTAAGGAGAACAATCGTTTTTGCTCTGTAGCTAAGGAGAACCATCGTTTTTGCTCTGTGGCTAAGGAGAACCATCGTTTTTGCTCTGTGGCTAAGGAGAACCATCGTTTTTGCTCTGTGGCTAAGGAGAACCATCGTTTTTGCTCTATGGCTAAGGAAGACCATTAAAGTAATTCCCCTGATAAGTCAATCACATATAAATTGTATATATAGCACACAACCTGAACAAACACATATACAAACTACGATTGATATCACCATTCTACACATGTGTACAGGTAGCACATACAACCGAACATATTCTGCAAGACTGCCACATACGTATTCAACTGTATAATGACCACTGACTGAGCTACGGAGACACACACAAAATCTCAAGAACACGACGAAACATGCAGGGAACTAAACTTTTTGTGTAGATTTTAGTCTAGTAAAAAATAGAGAACTTAATTTTTTTGTTTGTTTAGGAATAACTGACATCAACATATCAACACAGAACGTGTGTAGAGATTGAACGGTATCAAACGAGAATTAGTAGAAGACCTGTACCAAATATACATCTGAAAACTGGGAACTAACATAATATAAAGATTCAAGTACATCAGTAAGAAAGAGTACACTGAACTCGTAACAAAGTTCCAGAAGTCAATTAGAAATCATTCACCCTCCACCCCGGTCATCATTTGACATGAATAGATTCCATCTGACCTGTGGGTCACGTCTAACGTGTAATCTCAATGTTGGGACCATGAGTTCGAGTATTGATTATTTGTGATTGGTTCAAGTTTCCATGCAATCTACATTTCTCTGTGTGGAGAGTTCAACTCTGTATAGTGAGTGAGTGATTCATGAGCTCTCATAGATAGATTATTAGAGGAAGCGTGTTTGTTAGAGAAGCATGTTTGTTAGAGAAGCATGTTTGTTAGAGAAGCATGTTTGTTAGAGGAAGCGTGTTTGTTAGAGAAGCATGTTTGTTAGATGATTTCATTCTATCATGGAGATACTGTACATTTGAAAAGAGAAATCTAACAGCAACACTGGTTGATAGTACGTTAAAACATAATGATGCAGACGACAAGAAACATGCGTGTTGTTCATGTGTTTGTTTTAGTGTGTGTCTCTTCTCAGATAACTCTTCATGTATTCCACATAAATACTTCTTTGGCACCCATCTCATCTTCATCAGCTGACTCAATTTCTCCTTAGAAGTATTGCAAATGTTGGTCTATAGAATGCTTGATACTTCTGTCAGTCCGAATCTTCAGGTGAGGCTACATGGTGTTCAAGATAAGTATCCCCGTTAAGGTAGCCAATCTGGCATGTGTTTATGAAAATGAGATGGTTCAATTATGACGTAGTATAGGTCAAGTGCACGAGTATTTTTGTGATGGTATGTAATTATGGTACTGGAAGAGGCGATGAACAAATGTGACCAAAGGATGAGCTAGTCAGAACCGGTTCCAATAGTAGACAAAACGCAATGCAGACCTGGCAACTTTTGATTTGTTAATTGGGCTACTTTTATACTGAACGCTCTGTACTTATGAATGATGTGTACATGAAATGTATATGTGTATACTTGTGTGTGTGTATGTGCGGTTGTTTCGTCTCATGTATACAATCATTACGACTAATCGTCTGTGTTTTTGCTAGCACTGTTCGAATCTGACCTAATTCGCCATGTATAGTGGACGCTGTTGGAAAGACACGAAAATATCCCCTTTTTATTGTTGGGAGAGTTAGCTGGTCGTTGTCTTTAAAACGCACGTCTTCATGGCTAGGCGATGGACGCCTAGAGAAATAATGGTCAAATTTCTTATTTCTTTCTCTCGAAAACCCGTTTACTGTTTATTTATTAACTAGCTCTAGAATAAGCACTTGATAAAGTCAAATCTTAATAGTTTGCTTTAATAAGCATAAGTAAACTGTGCTGTTTTTATGTGTTAGTTCCATGTGACATTCAGATATCCTAGGACAGTACACTTTATCCTGTTGGCTTCGTCTTTTACTGTGCGACAGCCATGTTCAAGTATTAAACAAATTTATAAAACAATCGCTTGTGCGATATAATATATATTTTTGCTTGTGTCTGACATGCGCATGGCTTGTATATGTTTGTAGAATGTTTTATCCGTTACTTACATATTCTAATGACGTACATGGAGGCCATCTTGGTAGAATGTTGACTGTCCTTCCCATCTCAGGAGTCCCTCATGCCCTATATATATGCTCATATTTCATATTCTCGATACAGCAAAAACAATAAAAACACATACAGTAAACAGAAGTAGTACGACTAATTATTAATGTGTGCAGTCAGTGTTTTAATGCAACATTTGCATTTTTAATCAACTGGGCGGTGTGCCAATTGTGTCCTTGTTTTTGTGCGCTATCAACATGCATGTACACCATAGTCGGTAAAGCATGACGTTTAGTTACATGGCTACAACAGTCTAGCGACTTGAACCTCCACAACTTTTGTCTTCCACTGACCACACACTGGGCTGCTCACTGGATATTTTGGCTTATACATCGATACAGGGCAAGACTGCAGTCAAACATGTACTAAAGGCGTAACACGTAATAACGAACTGTTTTACCAAGTACCAAAACAAGATGCATCGACATTTCTACCAAAAGGCACTTATCGAGCAAAGTACACAATACAAAAGGAATGGGGACTGTTCCAATACAATAGGTATTAGTCAGACGATAACTACCGAACTGCCCTCAAATGAGAATGTGTAACTATCGTCGTGTGCACACTCACCAGTATAAGTTGCATCCTCGTCATCGTGGCCGTACGACTACAAATCCATTTAAATGGCGTAGACGGTAATGCAGTTCAACCTACTGAATCTGTTTCTGTTTGACCAATTCCTGTGTTGAATTTCTTTTCTCAACTGTTTAGAGAAAATATATTTTTCTCTCACACTCTATCACATACTCACTCACTCTCTCTCTCTCTCTCACTCTCTCTCTCACCCTCTCTCTCTCACCCTCTCTCTCTCTCTCTCTCTCTCTCTCTCTCTCTCTCTACCACTTCCATTTGGAGATATATATAGACATATGTGTATTAGTATATCATCGTTAACATTTCTTGAAGAGTTCAACTGTTTATGTAGCAATCTCAAGACAATCCGCAAACACAGAAAGCCACATCAACTTGTGATATTGTTCAGACATCCCACCTCCCAAACTATCAATGAACCACCACCACCACCGTCTCCCTTTGTTAGGGGGAGGGGCGGGTTTCTGTTACCATCAATTTGCATGTTTAAACCTGATTGGAGGAGCCAAGGAAATCTATCTGCCCTGAGACGTTGATCAGTTTTGTAAACAAACATTTTTTGTGTAGGCTTCACACAAGCTTCATAATAATAGTAGAGCTTAACTTAACATCGACAATTGTGAGCGAAGGGAGGGAATAGACGCACAGTGAGAGCTGGAGAGAGTGAGATAACTACCAGAGTTAGAGAGAGAATAGACATACACATATATGGGCACATACTCAGAGAGTGAGATACACATGCACACAGAGGAGAGAGAGAGAGGATATATCACCATGTCATGATGTAATAGCTTTATTTAGTCTGCCATTTTCTTCTTTATTGTATAGTTCTGTTTCCTTGAATTCATCACATCTAAATTGTTATAACTGACATTTTTGAAAATGATAGACCTGCATTTATCTTTGACCAAAGGTACGTCATTGGTTATGTGGTCAATAATATCACGCTGGTCACCACTACTTACCAGTGTTTCTCTGGTATCCACTTGAGGCTGGGTCGATATATGAGACGTATCGAACTAAGACAACTCGTGTAGTAGTGGGCGCACTAAACATTGCTACAATAGATATCGACACAGTTATGTACCTTTATTGAACTAGTTGGTAAAGCTAGCAGACGCCTGAACAACATGGCCGTCTGTCAGGGGATGAGAGGGTGTTGTTGATCGCGTTGTAGGAATATCATATTCTATGTTTGTTTGAAATATAGCTTATCGTGCCCGTTCCTAGAGCACGTTCCACGTGGAGACAGATACAATAATTGATTGATTGCGGCTCGTGCGTGACTATGTACATTTGGAGTTAAGATGGCTGGAGAGAGAGAGAGAGAGAGAGAGAGAGAAACAGAAAGTAAAGACAGGAAATATATGAGAACAGACTAGAATGTTCAACAATATTTTAAAAGAAGCAGTGAGAATTAATCCAGAAATAGTTACATAGCAAAATAAATGTCTGCGAAAAATAATGAATATAAAATTAAACGAATTTAGAATTGATGAAATCAGAGAAATGGCTGGTCAACCACTAGTAACAACTGTTATAAGAAAGAGAAGATGGAGATATGTTGGACACACCTTGAGAGAAATGATCAAAGAATATCAAAGCAGGCATTGAAGTGGGCTGCAAAGGGTTCAAGAAAGAGAGGACGACCTAAAGAGACCCTGAAACGAACTTTGATGAGAGATGTAAGAAATATCGGTCTCAGTTCCATGAAGAAGATTGAACGAGTTTCCCAGGATAGAGCGGTATGGAGAAATTGCTTGCAGGCCCTATGTAACGTATAACGCTACAAGAGGAATTATTATATCGTAGTTAGACAAATCTAGTTATGCTATCACTAAAATGACCACATTGAAAGCAATTCTCAATTTGGACAGTTACACGATCTGATTAGATAACTCATTCTTCTTCATCATCATCATAGTCTTATGTACCATTTTTTTTCTTCTGGTTTCCTTCCCAGGTGTCCGCTTAGATCGCGTGAGAGGTGGCAGACAGAAGTACAAACGAAGTTCAGACTGTCAGACACACGCGCAGCCTGTATTACCTGTCATTATCAAGAAATCGTGTCTAGAACGTGAGTATTTTTGTAATATTATTTTCTCTCATACACACACCCTCCCTCCCCACCTCACCATATCCGGGTTTTAAAAAAAAATGGTGCCAGTTGTAGTAGTAGCAGAAGATATTGTGGTTGTTGTTGTCATGACGACGACATAGTCTTATAAATAAACAATGGCACACTGTTTCAGTTCCCGTAGTTATGAACAAAATCCCAGGTCGTTATAATTAATCTCGCTGCTCCAGAAATACTCGGTTTGTTTTCTGTGTGAGACAGTGTGGATATTTTTCTAGTGACTCTTGATTTCTCAATGTAAGTGAGATCGAGTTCCTAGTCATATCGGCGGCTGACAATAGAACTTATGTACCGTGTTAGTTGAACATATAAAAGAAACATAGGCTATTGAACATCGATACGAGTATGCAGAAAAGCCGCTGCACAGGCAAAATTCATTGAACAATTTGAAACACATTCCTACAAATTATCATCTTCAAAATGACATCGAGACCCTCGCCGGTGCTACTTAGCTCTTGCACTTCCATTGAGATATTCATATGTAAGAATTCGATCGGAACACATTGTTATTTACTGAAGTGAAATCATGATGCTCCAAAGTCGGAAGGATGACTTCATTGCACCGGGTTTCGCCATAAGGCTCCGTCCCTTTCGACAGAGATGGCATGTCATCTGCCGAGAGCATTGCATGAACTCCGTAGCTTCGACAACAATCTTAGGGATCTTATGAAAAAATTATACATTTGTCTCGTTCCGGATTTGAGCCCACAACCATCAGTATGTCAGGTAAACGACTTAACCACTTCGCCATGATGAGATCTCCAATGATGATGGTTTTATCAATTAATCTTATGTAATGTATCATCTTTTCTACCAGGATTCACTGCCTGTATGTCAGATCATAAGTAGAGATACTACATGCTGTAACCTGATCGAGCAACTAGATGTTGTTGTCTTGTACTGATACTAACAATATTTGCGGCTTGACATCAGAGAACACTTTATACAAACTGAACATATCCAAATGTCATAACATTGACGAGGTAACGTGACGAGGTAACACTTGTTATAAGAAAGAGAAGATGGAGATATGTTGGACATACTAGAGAAGAAATGATCAAAGACTTACAGAGCAGGCATTGAAGTGGGAGCAGGCATTGAAGTGGGAGCAGGCATTGAAGTGGGAGCAGGCATTGAAGTGGGAGCAGGCATTGAAGTGGGAGCAGGCATTGAAGTGGGAGCAGGCATTGAAGTGGGAGCAGGCATTGAAGTGGGAGCAGGCATTGAAGTGGGAGCAGGCATTGAAGTGGGAGGCAACGGGTTCAAGAAAGAGAGGGCGCCTTAGAGAAACAATTCGCCCGAGTGGTTACCCGGGCCCAAATTTGTGGTGTAAAGAATAGAACCACTGTTACCTGCCACGCATGTCGTAAGAGGTGGCTAAGGAGGTTTTGGCTGAAATTGGATGCACGCGTCCTAAACATGTACAAATCTATGCGCTTAGGGCCTACCAAACCAATGTGCAACGTATACACGTTCTTGGCAAAGATCAAACATATCACAAAGCGTGATTAAAATTGGTCGTAAAGAACGAACGCAAAGAAGAAGGAGAGAACATTGAAACGAACTTTATTGAGATAGGCGAGAAATGTCGGACTTAATTTTATGGAAGAGATTGAGCGAGTTGCACAGGACAGAGCGGTATGGAAACATTATTTGCAGGCCCTATATAACGTATAACGCTACGAGAGGAATATATATATATTTAATAGCGCACTAAGCTGTCGCAGGAGCTCTCTTACTAAATAGGATTAGTGCAGACAATGAAGATAAAAACGGTATTTTACATATTCGCATCTGACATTTCTTAAGTCTCGTGGTTAAGCGCTACCGACATTCTTACAGACCCCCACTGGTTTTCATTCTGGCTTGTCACTTTCTGAATGTTCCTCTTTTCTTCTTCTTATTCTTTACGTTCGTTCTTTACGATCAATTTTAATCACTCTTTGTGATATGTTTGATCTTTATCAAGAACGTGTATACGTTGCACATTGGTTTGGTAGGCCCCTAAACGCATAGACTTCTACACTTTCATTCGATTTCAGCCAAACCTCCGTAGTCGCTTCTTACGACATGCGTGGCAGGTAACAGTGGTTCTATTCTTTACACCCTACATTTGAGCCCCGGTAATCACTGGGGTGGGGGCCCCTCTATTGTTGAATGTGTGTTTCCTGAAAGTTTCATATTCATATCTAGCTTGTCTTTCGTTATTATATCATTATTTCTAGTAGTCTGGGATGGGAGCTTACTCAGAATTGTGATCATTCTTTACTGCATTCATCATATCAGTATTAGTATAGCCACATAAGACACACACACATACATAGCTCATGCATGATATGGCAGGGAATCCAATATGGCACTCAACAGTTAACACATCTCTCAAAGAATTTCAAACGTGTCTCTCTCCTCACGCCAATTTAATTCTATAAAAACAGTTCGCAAATGACACACGCATCAGCCAGATAATCCTCCTGATTGATGCAAATTCAGAATTGTATTCGCTTCAAGACCACACAAAAATATTGTTGAATGAAGGAATTCACATCTTCTTTAATGCGGCTCTGCGACATTACACAGAAACATTATTGCAATAGATTACAGCCAAATGTGACATAATAATAGGGACAAGAAAATGTTGATGTCTTGACCAGAAAGTCTCATTCATTAGGAACATATTTCAAATATTATCTTATATAAAGATTATATCTATCTATATCTTCTTGAAAATGTTGATATCTTGACCAGAAAGTCTCATTCATTAGGAACATATTTCAAATATTATCTTATATAAAGATTATATCTATCTATATCTTCTTGAAAATGTTGATATCTTGACCAGAAAGTCTCATTCATTAGGAACATATTTCAAATATTATCTTATATAAAGATTATATCTATCTATATCTTCTTGAAAATGTTGATATCTTGACCAGAAAGTCTCATTCATTAGGAACATATTTCAAATATTATCTTATATAAAGATTATATCTATCTAAATCTTCTTGAAAATGTTGATATCTTGACCAGAAAGTCTCATTCATTAGGAACATATTTCAAATATTATCTTATATAAAGATTATATCTATCTATATCTTCTTGAAAATGTTGATATCTTGACCAGAAAGTCTCATTCATTAGGAACATATTTCAAATATGATCTTATATAAAGATTATATCTATCTATATCTTCTTGAAAATGTTGATATCTTGACCAGAAAGTCTCATTCATTAGGAACATATTTCAAATATTATCTTATATAAAGATTATATCTATCTATATCTTCTTGAAAATGTTGATATCTTGACCAGAAAGTCTCATTCATTAGGAACATATTTCAAATATTATCTTATATAAAAATTATATCTATCTATATCTTCTTGAAAATGTTGATATCTTGACCAGAAAGTCTCATTCATTAGGAACATATTTCAAATATTATCTTATATAAAGATTATATCTATCTATATCTTCTTGAAAATGTTGATATCTTGACCAGAAAGTCTCATTCATTAGGAACATATTTCAAATATTATCTTATATAAAAATTATATCTATCTATATCTTCTTGCTGTCCCGATTGACACATAATGTTTCCACAAGAGACTTCCGCGGTTGCCGTTCTGCTGCCTTTCTACCAACCGTTTCCCACTTCAGGCCACGCTCCTTCAACTCTCTCTCCACCTTTCTTCTCCATGTTTACTTTGGACTTCCAGGCCTTCTCTTCCCATCCACTGTCCATCTGAGAGCTGTCCTAGCCAATGCCCCCACTGACATACGACATACATGTCCAAACCACCTCTATCTTCGTCTCTTAATGATGATCTCCACGGATGCACAGTCTGTTCGTTTCAAAAACTCCTCATTTGTTATGGTATTTGAGTATGGCATTATATAAAGATTATACAACCGATATTTTGAAGGCAGATCTGACTACAGACTTCAAAGGTCCACTACCACCAAATGTCAGCAGAGTACATACTGTTATCCTCCTACGGACAGGACACGTTATACACAGACTGTTTGTTGATATAAGACTTGGAAACTGAGCGCAGAGACTTGCAGAACCCAGTCTTGATGGATCATTGCTCTACTCGTGGAAGACAGGGAGACAATATTGCCAACAGGAACTTGCAGAACACAGTCTTGATGGATCACGCTCTACTCCAGGGAGACAGGGAGACAATATTGCCAACAGGAACTTGCAGAACATAGTCTTGATGGATCACGCTCTACTCAAGGAAGACAGTGAGACAATATTGCCAACAGGAACTTGCAGAACATAGTCTTGATGGATCACGCTCTACTCAAGGAAGACAGTGAGACAATGTTGCCAACAGGAACTTGCAGAACACAGTCTTGATGGATCAGTGCTCTACATGGAAGGCAAGGAAACAATATTGCCAACAGAGACTGCACTATATCCTACTCTGATTTGCTTTATGAATGCCCATGAGGTTAAGGCATCTACAGCTCTTTGTATCATTTTGTTGGCCACTGTTTCATACGTGTTTGTGCACCATATTACCAGATCATCAGCGTGCATTACTACTTTTACTCCCTCTGGTAATCCAGCAACCAGGTCGTGATCTGAAGCTATCCATACAGTCCATTGAAGTTATTAGTACTACGATCTGCGGACTGACATAAGAACGACAAAGAAGACATGTATTGTATATGTTCACACACAGAATGTGTACGTTACATGGTGTAATCTGTGTGAAGAGATGTATTGTATATGTTCACACACAGAATGTGTACGTTACATAGTGTAATCTGTGTGAAGAGATGTATTGTATATGTTCACACACAGAATGTGTACGTTACATGGTGTAATCTGTGTGAAGACATGTATTGTATATGTTCACACACAGAATGTACACGTTACATGGTGTAATCTGTGTGAAGACATGTATTGTATATGTTCACACACAGAATGTGTACGTTACATGGTGTAATCTGTGAAGAGATATGTTCTGCTACTGCTTTTGTCATGTTCCATCTTACTTGATTTTACTAACAAGAAAAAAATAATAATAATAATAATTTCATAAATTCTGGTTAAATTGTTTGCTGACAGCGCATCGCAAGTGATTTATCTACTACATCAACAGGGGGTCCCAGGATAAATTAGTTAAACCAGCTTTTGGGTGAAGTTTACACTTGGACGTAATATGTGGGTTTGTTTTTTTCCTTTAACTGACTTCGCGTGACTGCTGACAGCGTTCATCTTAACTCTTGTCTTGTTGAAAGTGTCATGTTTTCTATATTTCATTTGTTGTTTGAGTTAGTATATGTCAAATGTTATATGTACTAATATATGTATGTTTTTAGTAGTTTGTTTAGTTTTCTCAGATCATTCTTTTTTTTTTTTTGGACCATTTTGATAATTTTTATTGTGCATTTATTGTGATAATTTTTCATAAACATCCTTTGCCAAGAACGTAATTTTACGTCACATCATTCAGCCCCATTTTGAGCTCTGGTGCTTATCCTTCGGCGACGTTTCCGGTTTCAGCCAGCGTTTATTAGGTTCGCTCTCCGTCAGCCTTTTGTCTGCCCCCAGCCTACCTGCAAGGCAGCAGGTTGCTATTTTCTTTAGGGTAGCGACCCTTAGACAACCTTCCCTCCCGAGTTGTTGAGCGTCATCTGCCCAGGTTACCTGTCTTTTTGGACTACTTGGTTTGCCTACCGTCCAGTTTTGTGTACGGTTTGCTCCGCTCTAGCCTTTGATTGTCCCCAATCTAACTACAAGGCAGTAGTAGTTTAGTGTTCAATGTTCGCATGTTGTAATGTTGATTGATTGATTGGACCATCATAACACTTCGATGCGTATTCATGTGTGCTCCAATCTCTCTTACACGTGAAGATCTCAGCGACAGTGCACCAAGTCCGTAGCGCCGACGAGGGTCCCTGATGTAATTTAGAAGATGGTGAAAATATTTTGTATGAATTCAATATTTTTAAATTGTTCTAATGAATTTTGCTCCGATAAGATTAAGAACTCGATCTCAACCTACACTGAGGTCAGGTATCTATGGAATAATATACCGTTTTCTCCACGAGGGAGGGAGCCAAGAACTTTTGGAACGAGAGGCAAGCACCTAACATCTACCGTTTGAGTGTCTATGATATATTATGTATGCCCCTGTTCACGTGCTGTATGTAGTATATGATATATTATGTATGCCCCTGTTCACGTGATGTATGTAGTATATGATATATTATGTATGCCCCTGTTCACGTGCTGTATGTAGTATATGATATATTATGTATGCCCCTGTTCACGTGCTGTATGTAGTATATGATATATTATGTATGCCCCTGTTCACGTGCTGTAGTATATGATATATTATGTATGCCCCTGTTCACGTGCTGTAGTATATGATATATTATGTATGCCCCTGTTCACGTGCTATAGTATATGGTATGTTAGGTATGTGCCCCCTCTCTTATGTAGCTTTCACATCTCTCTGTCCTTGCATAATATGTCAACTTATTAAGGGCATATGTCGGCTAACTCACGACATAAGCATTTAATCATGGAACATGGAATTTTACAAGTTAAAAAGCAAAAGATATTTGTAAGGAAAACAAACTAATCTAATTTCATAAATTGTAGTTTCCGTATAGATATATTTTCCGTTTTACTTGTCTAATTTGTTATCTGCGTTTGCCCGCGTGCCCAGCGTGTTCGTAGCGCGTTGACTACGGGTGACTAGTCCTCTGTAAGTGCGGGTTCAACTCCGCGGACTGGCAGAAAAGCTACAGGTTCCCCAGATTTACGGTGTTCGTGGCACCGAGCCGAAGGGTTACGATGTCCATGACACCGAGCCGAAGAGCTTTCAGCTCAAGTGCTTCTGGATCGGGGAAAAAAGTAGAGACCGTTTCAGCTACTCAACATTCTGATGTCGTTTTGGTGATATCGGCGCGTGTGTACTAGTTTATGTAGATACAACACGGGGAGATGAATCAATGTCTTCATGTTGCATGCATTTATTAGCATGATGATGTTATATCTGAGCGAAGTATCTTTGTTAGACACATAGGCATTATTATCTTAGTGTGACGTCACCTAGTAGGGGACTTATCTTAGTGTGACGTCACCTAGTAGGGGACTTATCTTAGTGTGACGTCACCTAGTAGTGGACTTATCTTAGTGTGACGTCCCCTCTCGGTTGATATCATGTTCAGTTATTTATCAATCCTGTTTCAATCACATCCATATTGTATCAATCCTCGCCATGGTCTTCCCTTTCCCCTTTGCTTCTTCTTGCAAAAAAGGCCTTCCAAACCCGCCTATCCAAGGCCACCTTTTCCAGATCTTCCCACTCTCCCCATTTTCTTGTATTCCGTCGCCAACTCCCGTCCCCCTGTGTTCCTGGATCTTTCCTGACCTCTATTGGTGGGTCTTCCTCTGCATGTGTTATCAATGAATCCAGATTTTCTAAACTGTTCAGTCCCTAGTATCGGACAAAGTTGGGTCATATTTAAGATGACAAAGCTACATGTACATATCTTTGCTGACCACATTGGAAATGAGTTCCAACTGAGAAAATGTCATTTTTATCCAAGTTATTCACGCGCGATATTTTAATGAGTAAACGTGGGACATAATCTCATCTGACCTAATTGAACAGTTTCATGACCTTTTGGTCACGGCGTATCCTATTTGTTCAGTTTTGAGTAGATACACATTAACCTCCCAGAAATTAAATATGTCAGTATGACAACTATATAGTGCATATTTGGACTGGTCTCGGTTGTCGGTAAGGGAAGTTGATTAGATGTTGGGAATCTTATCATACAGCGTTATTGATGCCGTCATACTGAAACATTATACTGACAGTATGTCTATGTCAATCAGTGACAGCAGTTGTCCGGCAGCTGTTTAGCACAGACTGGCTACCTCGAATCATAAGCTGCATTGTTACTGGACCAAGTTTGGACTGCTCTCCGCCGGACTGTATACGATAATTGTTTTCAGTTTTAAGTTGACATAATCCGTGAACTGTGTCGTTATGGAGTCTGCCCTGCCTGGCTCCAACTAACAAGAAGTGGATTTTGTCTAACTTACTTTAGAAAATTAGACAAATGAAATATTGCTTAGTTGCAAGTCTCCTTACCTGTGCTCAGTTGTAAGACGGTCGTTGTAGTTGTTACTGTCCTCAAGAGGAAATAGCGTGAACAAATGTGGATGATTGATTGTGTTGCCTGTAACCGACTCCAGTGTACCGTGTCCTAGTCATTACTTTAACATAGTATCAGGATATCACACTGTCACAACGATAGTTAGAAAACGCCTTTTGGGACAAAAAAACATATAGTTCATTAAATATGTTGTTAGTTAAAACAAGATGTGAAGAAAGATAAGATAGTCACTATCGCACACTAAAATGACTGCTATCACACACATATAGATCTTTATTCATATTTTTGTGAAGTTTATTACAACAGACGATAATTTGTTGCTCCACTCTGAATGTCACAGTTTGTTGCTGTTCAAGTCGAGTCAAATTCATGACTGTTTCTTGTGTGTTTTCGTTGTTTACTTATAATGTTCATTATTTATCATCTTTCTTTCGAACATTCCATATTGATCACTTGTTAACCACTCTTTGTGTGTGATTTGTATGTGATCTCAGCGTAAGTACGTTCTACCAGTTATGCACCTACAAGTAAACCAGCGCATCCGATTTTGCGATGCTTTTATTTACTATGGTAGCTTCCCTATGTCCTACATCAGTCGACTCTTACGACATGCCTTGTTGGTCGCAGTGGTACTAATCTTTGCTTCCTTGCGGGTCCCCGTACCACACGGGCTCATTATTTATCTCAACTGTTCTATTATAGAGTTTGTATTGTTTTGTGTAAGACATGTACTTGGCATAATATTCAGATGAACTGCGTGATCCGGATTCGAACTCACGCAAGACAGCATCTTAGCCACAAAGACCTCTCCTTGTATTTGATTGTGATATAACTTTTTGATAGTTTTAGTTCAATCTTGTATCAGGTTGTGGTAGTCTTTCTCTCTTCTTCTTCTTCTTCACCATCCCCCGCCATTCCCAGCTAAACTTGTTGGCGCTTCATGATCAAGTTGATGTTGCAAACAAGAATTTAAGAAGTGCGAGATCTATCAGCAACTTTGACATCTCACCGACATAGTGACTTTCCTAACTTGTATGTTGCAGATTGGATTGGCAGTTGTTTATCCTCTGACATGACTTCATATTTACAATGTCTAATATAGAGTTGCATGTTTTCTTGGCGTCAAACATAGACAATAACTGCACTGATTTACACCAAGTCAAAACTTTATAACTGTATTACTCAAGTCTGCCTTGACGAGAAAATCCAGTCAGATTTTATGACTTGCGAATTGACAACTGCATAAATGTCACTTCTTAATTTGATGAGTCTCCGAATTCCAACACTATAAATTAAACATTGCATAAATAAGAATAAACATGTCATATTGTCTCCACTCTGTTACTGTGAAGTATTGGTTCTCATATCGGAGGGCTATCTCTCTTTCTCTCTCTCTCTCTCCTCACTCAGCTACTGGCATTCGCCCGAGTGGTTACCGGGGCCCAAATTTGGGGTGTAAAGAATAGAACCACTGTTACCTGCCACGCATGTCGTAAGAGACGACTAATATCGAAATAGGGGAAGACTGCAGTAAAACTTGGTAAATAGCGAAACACGTACAAACAAAGTACTGTAGTTTTACAAAATACAGAAACAGTGACGATAAACAGCAACGTTTCGACCAAAAGGTCTTTATCAAGCAAACGACACGACAGGAGTGATGAATTATAGAGAACACTTACAAATGGACGCTAACGGAAACATGCAAATGTATCTAATGTTTGTACGTGTTTCGCTAAGAGACAACTAAGGAGGTTTGGTTAAAATCGGATGCACATGACCTAAACGTGTAGAAGTCTACGCGTTTAGGGGCCTACCAAACCAATGTGCAACATATACACGTTCTTGGCAAAGATCAATCATATCACAAAGAGTGATTACAATTGGTCGTAAAGAACGAACGCAAAGAAGGAGCTACTGGCATTGTTCTTTGTGGAAGACTGGTTTCCTTTGCAGTTGACAGCATGGGGACAGTTGACTGCATGGGGACAGTTGACGGCATGAGGACAGTTGACGACATGAGGACAGTTGACAGCATGGGGACAGTTGACTGCATGGGGACAGTTGACGGCATGAGGACAGTTGACGGCATGAGGACAGTTGACGGCATGGGGACAGTTGACTGCATGGGGACAGTTGAATTCAGCAATCAATCACTAAGGCCCAGGTACAAATTCATTAAAAAAAACATTAAAATAAATTTTATACAAAAATTGCCAACATCTATCTTGCATTGGTAAACTTCGCCACAGCTACGAAGTTCGCGCACTGCCGCTGAGACTTCCTGTTAAGAAAGAGATTGTAATACACATGGTTCGTCACCCAAGTGTAATAATGATGGTCCAATCAAATAACTATGGCGACAGTATCTAGATGTTGACAAATTAAGTTTGTTGTAGGGAAACAATTAGTTGTAGGGGGACAATTAGTTGTAGGGAAACAATTAGTTGTAGGGGGACAATTAGTTGTAAGGGGACAATTAGTTGTAGGGGGACAATTAGTTGTAGGGGGACAATTAGTTGTAGGAAGGACAATTAGTTGTAGGGGGACAATTAGTTGTAGGGGGACAATTAGTTGTAGGGGGACAATTAGTTGTAAAGGGAGGGTAATTAGTTGTAGGGGGACAATTAGTTGTAGGGGGACAATTAGTTGTAGGGAAACAATTAGTTGTAAGGGGAGGGTAATTAGTTGTAGGGGAAACAATTAGTTGTAGGTGAACAGATGAAGTCGTGGCTACACGTTAGTTGTAGGGGAGTGGGGACAATTTGTTGTAGGTGAACAGATGAAGTCGTGGCTACACGTTAGTTGTAGGGGAGTGGGGACAATTAGTTGTAGGTGAACAGATGAAGTCGTGGCTACACGTTAGTTGTAGGGGAGTGGGGACAATTTGTTGTAGGTGAACAGATGAACTGGTGATCCCACACGTTGAGGTAAAAGTATGTGGGTAGAAGAGCTGAAGGTGGACAGTTATCAATAAATCACACACACACAAAGTACAGCGATAGCGAAAGGTAATAATTTCTCTCCGCAACTAAAAATGATTCTTCCATGGACCATGCCACAAGAAAGTACCTGGCAAGATCGCTACATCGGACAATACAGCTGGTTCGAATAAATGTCTACCCCTATCCCTTAAACCTAATCCTACAAGGTCAGATAGTAACGCTCCTATCAACCCCTTGTCATTTTGTGACAGCAATCAACTCTCAACAACTGAGGTCGGAACCAGGATCTAAATTCGTGTCGCGCCAGTACTCTCGGCCATTATTGCCTGTAGTAGTAATAAAGGCGCCTAGTCTTAGGCAGTTTATGTCGTCTAAATTAAGAGCCCTAACTTGTGGGGCAAGGGTTGTCTAAAAATAAGCCTGTTTCCATTTATAGACCACATGAGACAGCTAAAAATAGAAGGATGAATGATATATTTGGTATAATAAAAGTCAAGAGAACTATTCAGTTTGTAGCAACGTGGGGGTCATGATGGTTGTAGACAGGTAGTGAAAGAGATAAATACTGACAGGAACTGTCAGCATACTTGAACGAACTTGGGGGCATACAAGTGTCTCTGCTCTAACTTAGTTGACCATTAAAAACCTCATTCTACTGGATTCTCCGAAAGGAGTTAATTCTTATTTTTCATGTTTGTTGGCCTACACGCTCTGATATAACCAATAAAAGGTTCGCCTTAGGTTGAAAGGGGCGTGCCTCGGCTTAAAGAGGCTTTAATCCCTACTAAACAAACAAACAAACAAGTTGACCATGTTGCGACCCCCTAAACGGTCTGTCTGTATGATCATTGTTTGATGACGATGTCCAGCATGATTTGTCGATCCCATGTTTCCATCTGTGTTTGCAATCCCTTCTGTTTATCTGTTCATCCAATTTGTGCTCATCTATTGAATATCTTTTTACGCTCATCCAATCTGTGCTTATTTTCCTTATAGCTATCTGTCTCATGTAGCCCACTGTCCCCGTAGCTACAAGATTCTTGTAACTATTAACTTCTTGTAAATTTCCGATCTCGTTCGTAACTATCAGCTTGTCGTAGCTATCCTTTCCTCGTAACTGTTCGTCCTGTATAGCTAGTAACATGTTCCCTGTAGCTATTCGATCCTTGTAGCTATCCTTTCCCAGTAACTGTTCGTCCCGTGTAGCTAGCAACATGTTCCCTGTAGCTATCCGATCCTTGTAGCTATCCTTTCCTAGTAACTGTTCGTCCCGTGTAGCTAACAACATTTTCCCCTGTAGTTGTTCGATCCTTGTAGCTATCCTTCCCTCGCAGTTGTCCGTCCCGTGTAGCTAGCAACATGTTCCCTGTAGCTATCCGATCCTTGTAGCTATCCTTTCCTCGTAACTGTTCGTCCCGTGTAGCTAGCAACATGTTCCCTGTAGCTATCCGATCCTCATGGATGTACACCAGTTGTATTCTTGAACATTGAGTAATTGCCAAGTTAATGAATGCAACTTGCTCAGGCAATGTTTATGTTTGAGAACAGTTCTCTCAACATTCTCATTAACTCATCTTGTTGTTTGATTCACATAACACTTTCTACTTTCTGTCACTTTGACCACTCACATTTTTGAAGTTTGTACTGCTTCTTCTTGTAGGATCTATCTTACTTTTTATTCAGCTCTTTGTGTACACATTTACTCACGTACGTATGCTGTCTCTCTCTCTCTCTCTCTCTCTCTCTCTCTCTCTCTCTCTCTCTCACACACACGCCATATCTTTCACTGTATCATTTCTCGCTGTATTCCACATACTCTATCTTCTGTCTATCTCTCTCTCTCTCTCTCTCTCTCTCTCTCTCACTCTCTCACTCACACACACATGGTATCTTTCATTGTACCATTTCTCGCTAACTTCTATCTGTCTCTCTCTCTCTCTCTCTCTCTCTCACCCACATTCACACACTCACATTTACACTGCTGTCAGAGACAGTGAGAATGCCACTGTTTTATTGCGTGTCCCGCTGTTGATAGCCTCCACATTACACATAGACAATCGCTATCTGAGCTACCCACTGCGCCAGCAGATCATTTATCTAATGACAAAACTCAGTGTCCGTGGGTGACTCAAATGTTTTCAGTCTCATTACCTGTCAATGAAGCTTTCACTTACACGGCAATCAACACCCTCATCAGACACCATTAACCAATGTTGATACTGGACTCTGCTGCTCATGTATATGGGAATATGTGTTGTGTTTTTGGACGGTGTGCGTTGAATTTGGACGGCTCTCATTACATTATATCACACTTGGCACTGTTACTGTTAGGTTGATCTAAAGACAGAGCAAACATTATACAACAATTGCACTAAACAGTTAGGTTGATCTAAAGACAGAGCAAACATTATACAACAATTGCACTGAACAGTTAGGTTGATCTAAAGACAGAGCAAACATTATACAACAATTGCACTGAACAGTTAGGGTGGTCAGAAGATACAAGAGATGTAGTAGACCAGCGTTTCCCAAAGTGGGCGTTAGGCCCCTCCCCAGTGGGCGCTGAAGCGTTCTAGGGGGCGATAATGGGATCAGAAGAATTGGGGGTGTTCAGGTGATTAGGGGTTGGTGGCTCCGTAAAGAAGAAATTAATAATAAAGTTACAAAGTTTATGTTGTGCAAAGTGGGCGGTGGGCCGAAAAAGTTTGGGAATCTATGTTGTAGACCTTGTCTCACGTCTCTGCATTAAGTAACTGATGCTTCTGCATAAATGTCAGTTTTCTTGTCTTAGAATATCACAAAGGATAATTGGCTGTGTTCTTGTTTCTCTGTATTTACTTTGATGTGTCATTTATGTGAGAATACCATACCATCTCAACAACTTTGCAATGAAATAACTTTTCTTGTGGCGGCATTAATTAACAACTTTATTATCTGTATGTATTGATGAAGTCTGGAGTGTACAGAAGTAGTGCAAGATCACATTGTGAAATCAAACATCGTTATGTCTGAGTATATTATGTTAATCTACACATTGTGTGCAAATGTTGGACATTGATCCTCACATATTGTGTGCAAATGTTGGACATTGATCCTCACATATTGTGTGCAAATGTTGGACATTGATCCTCACATATTGTGTGCAAATGTTGGACATTGACCATTACATATTGTGTGCAAATGTTGGACATTGATCCTCACAAATTGTGTGCAAATGTTGGACATTGATCCTCACATATTGTGTGCAAATGTTGGACATTGACCCTCACATATTGTGTGCAAATGTTGACATTGACCTCACATATTGTGTGCAAATGTTGGACATTGACCCTCACATATTGTGTGCAAATGTTGGACATTGATCCTCACATATTGTGTGCAAATGTTGGACATTGACCCTCACATATTGTGTGCAAATGTTGGACATTGACCCTCACATATTGTGTGCAAATGTTGGACATTGACCCTCACATATTGTGTGCAAATGTTGGACATTGACCCTCACATATTGTGTGCAAATGTTGGACATTGACCCTCACATATTGTGTGCAAATGTTGGACATTGACCCTCACAATTGATTCTGTTTGTATCCATAGCAACAGACAACAAAATTCTGTCCATGTTGCTGGCTCTGGAGTCACAGATGGAAACTTTGCGTGCAAACACAGAATCAGCGGTGGACACAGATGTCAAGTTCATGGCCGCTGCCTCAGATCTTGCTGACCGTGAGCTGGTGATGACTATCAGTTGGGCAAAACAGGTTCCAGGTTTGTACACTTGTGTGTTTGTTTGTTGTTCATTGAAATAAGTGGGTACATCTGTCCAGTCTTTAGTTGTTTGTTGATGCATGGTTCTGCTGGTTGTCTCTGCTGATGAATTTGTCTGTTGCTAGTTGGGTCTGTTATTGCTTGTCTGTTGCTAGTTTGGGTATGTTGTAGCTATTCTGGGTCTCTTATTGCTTGTTTGTTGCTATATGTTCCTGTTATTGCTTGTCTGTTGCTAGTTGAGTCTGTTGTTGTTGTTGCTAGTTGTGTTGATAGAGTATTCTGTATTATGACCTGAGTATAATCTAGTTTGACTTGTTGATTATTTCAGGTTTTTCCAGTCTATCATTGGTTGATCAGATGCTGCTTCTACAACACTCCTGGCTGGAGATCCTTATGTTGAGCCTTGTGTTTAGATCATGTCCATACAAAGGTCATGTTTGTTTTGCTGAAGATCTTCAGATGTCAGAGGATATGGTTGACAACCTTGGTTTCCCTCAGGAACTGGATGTCCTTATTCGTAAGCTGTGCAAGAAATTTACTCATCTCAGTGTCAGCAGAGATGAGTTTGTCCTGATGAAGGCTATCACGCTTTGTAACATTGGTATGTTGGAACTTTATCATTTATCTGTATCTATTACAAAAGAGATAGCCATGTTGTGTTATTCAATCGCCATCATGGTACATCGAGCATTCCCATGCGTGCTCTGTCCTCTGTTGCAGCAGCCATCGCAAAGTCCATTTGCTAACCATACCCATGAGAAGTTGATTAATATATCTTCTCTCTCTACCACAAAGATAACACTGTCCGACATGCCCAAACTCCTAATTCTCGAACCCATTCCAGTGTCTGAGACTCGCCCATATCGCACGAATGAGCGTGTACCGCATTTGTAACATCCACTCTGTCTGTACTTCTGCCAGTTTGAGTCTGGGCATTGTTTGTAAGAAAATCATCCTATTCATTGCCCTGCACTCCAGCATGCCCAGGTGTGTACGGTCTAGTCATTGTCTTGCACTCCAGCATGTCCAGGTGTGTACGGTCTAGTCATTGTCTTGCACTCCAGCATGTCCAGGTGTGTACGGTCTAGTCATTGTCTTGCACTCCAGCATGCCCAGGTGTGTACTGTGCCTAGTCATTGTCTTGAAATGTGATCTCTGAATACTGTCCACCCATTCCAGAGATAGAAATGACTGAGTAGTGTACCGTGTGTCCGTGTCTTCTTTTGTCGTCACACTGCTACCGGGTTGTTGCCCAGTGTTGTGGTTTTCTGTTTTTGTTTTGCGCTGTACTGGTGGCTTAGGTGATTGTTATTTTTTCTCTTTGACAGGATTCTGCTATGCCATCTAACCATCTTTCCGTGGTCTTCCTCTCGCCTTCTTTCCTGATGTTCTGTTGTAGAAGACTTTGTATACTGTGGAGTTTGGATGCATTCTTATTAATGGCCAAACCACTTCATTCAACCTTGTGTCACGACCAATTAATCTAAGATGTGCTACATAATGTTGCCTGATAGATCAGTTGTTGTTTTTGGTATGGATGTACAACTTGAGTAATTTTAGGAAATTCATCTTGCAATAATATACAACATACATAACTTTGACTTGATATTTTCAGATGTTGTAGCAGACGTTGGTGAGTGTGTCTCACATCTACAGGACCAGCTTCAAGATGCTCTATCAGATTGTGTCAAATCCAACTTTGGACCCAACACCCGGCGGTTAGGTCAGCTATTCCTGTTACTACCACCAATCATGCACGTCAAACTGCTGGCTAAACAGTTCTGGTACGACATGAAGAAAGATGGCCGTGTCATGATGCACAAACTCTTTCTGGAGATGCTTGATGCAGACTCCTGAGACAGGTTCACCTTTAGGAACATCTATTGTCATCTTTCTGACGTCATAACTGCCACAAAACACCACATCTAACTATTACGTTATTAACTGGAGCCGCTGGCAGTTACTCTTGGCTCGATGTATGTACATATTGATCACCCAAGTCCCAAGAAGCAGCCCTCACATATCATAAGATACACCATGTTTCCCCACAATCTTCATACTCTCACTTCCAAATAGGACACATCAAATCTAGATAGATACTATCACTGCCTGCAACAAAATTAGTCTGATACTAGAGAGCATCTGCTTACTGGTCATGACTATTTTCTTTGATTTTTTTTTAACAAAACAAGACTGCATTTTGATGAAGTTTGTGTATTGTGATACAAGAATCCATAATTTTTGGTGGAAAAATTTCATTTTAAAAATGTATTAAATACTGCAAGAACGCATAGAATACTGCAAGAACGCAAAGAATACTGCAAGAACGCATAGAATACTGCAAGAACGCATAGAATGTTGAAAGATTGCCAAACATATACTAGATCTTAAGGAAAGTAAGAACATTAAGAAAAGTTTATAAAGAATCTTTGCTGTGACAGCCATATGAAATATGGTTCAATACTTCAAGGTTCTCATCCTGTTGACAGCACCCATACCCTTTACGCTGGATTGCAGCATCATCATCATCCAGAGGTGGAGCTAGCTGAACTTTGCTCTTGTTATCACAACATGACAAGACTTGTCATAATCAAGGCAGCCAATCACGATGCACAGATCTTGAATTACTGTTATGTTATGTCATATGTCATGTAATGTCAAGTTGCTTGTGTCAAGTTGTCATGAGATAAAAATGATACTATCGAACTGTTCAATCTGAATGATGACACAGTTGCAAATTGTCATCTGAAATTATCATAACTTGTTAAACTGTCATGCCATGAGGTGAGACTTGTTGTTTGAATGTCATGTCATGAGGTGAGACTTGGTGTTTGAATGTCATGTCATGAGGCGAGACTTGGTGTTTGAAAGTCATTTTATGAGGTGAGACTTGGTGTTTGAATGTCATGTCATGAGGCGAGACTTGGTGTTTGAAAGTCATTTTATGAGGTGAGACTTGGTGTTTGAATGTCATGTCATGAGGTGGGACTTGGTGTTTGAAAGTCATTTTATGAGGTGAGACTTGGTGTTTGAATGTCATGTCATGAGGTTAGACTTGGTGTTTGAAAGACATTTTATGAGGCGAGACTTGGTGTTTGAATGTCATGCCAAGAGGTGATGGTATCTGTGTGAAGTTGTTATTGTCTATCAAGTGATGAGGCATTCGGTGCTTCAAACTTGTTGTCACTGCTGTTGACTGTATAAATGTTCCAACAGTCAAAGATGCCAAGAGCTGTTTGAAAGGTTTGCATTTGTTGTGTCTGGATCGAATGACATCTGATCTTCTATTACCAATTAATATAGGTGTACATGAATTGTAAATTGTACATGAAATGTAAATGGTTTGTATTATTGAGATAGTATTTCGCCCGAGTGGTTACCGGGCCCAAATTTGGAGTGTAAAGAATAGAACCACTGTTACCTGCCACGCATGTCGTAAGAGCGACTAAGGAGGTTTGGCTGAAATCGGATGCATGTGTCCTAAACGTATAGAAGTCTATGCGTTTAGGGGCCTACAAACCAATGTGCAACGTATACACGTTCTTGGCAAAGATCAAACATATCACAAAGAGTGATTACAATTGGTCGTAAAGAACGAACGCAAAGAAGGAGGAGATAGTATTTAGTATAACTCTCCCAACTGTACATGTTTAATCTGTGGGGATACTATCTGCGAACAATGTCTGTGTGGATACAATCTGCGGACAATGTCTGTGTGGATACAATCTGCAGACAATGTCCGTGTGGATACAATCTGCAGACAATGTCTTGTGTGGTGTCTGCATGATTCAAGTATGATCATTTGTCATGATCCAAGAGATTGTGCTTGTACGCATGTGGCCCCTCCCCAAGATTGTTGTAAACATGTGGCCTCACCAGAGATTGTACACATGGGGCCCTACCCTCAAGATGTACAAATTGGGCCCTACCCTCAAGATGTACACACAGGACCCCACCGATGATGGGAGTTGATAAATTTTGTTTAGATAGTATGCTGATGGGAGTGTGACCTCTGTAGAAAGAAGTCTGCTCAGTTTCTATATGTGATATTGAAACATGATGATGATGCACAGTTTAACACAACTCACTTCGATGACAGACAGTTGCAAGGTTATGCCGATTTCCTGCCTAATAGAATACAATTTATCATCTTATGCCCGATTCCCCGAAATCATCGACAGTTTGAGACCATTTTGTTATAATAATTTCACTAACTCTGGAGTGATTATTTGGGAACTTTATATTGATCAAATATTTGTAAGCTACAGCGGTTACAGATCACTTATGTAAGGTCATCAGTCTCAAATTCTTGGAATATTCTGACACTGTATGAAGGGAACATAATGTTCTGGTACCTCTGTATGAAGGGAACGTAATGTTCTGACACCTCTGTATGAAGGGAACATAATATTCTGACACCTCTGTATGAAGGGAACGTAATGTTCTGGTACCTCTGTATGAAGGGAACATAATATTCTGACACCTGTATGAAGGGAACATAATATTCTGACACCTCTGTATGAAGGGAACGTAATGTTCTGGTACCTCTGTATGAAGGGAACATAATATTCTGACACCTGTATGAAGGGAACATAATATTCTGACACCTCTGTATGAAGGGAACGTAATGTTCTGGTACCTCTGTATGAAGGGAACGTAATGTTCTGGTACCTCTGTATGAAGGGAACATAATGTTCTGACACCTCTGTATGAAGGGAACGTAATGTTCTGGTACCTCTGTATGAAGGGAACATAATGTTCTGGTACCTCTGTATGAAGGGAACGTAATGTTCTGGTACCTCTGTATGAAGGGAACATAATGTTCTGACACCTCTGTATGAAGGGAACATAATGTTCTGGCACCTCTGTGTGAAGGGAACATAATGTTCTGAGACCTCTGTATGAAGGGAACATAATGTTCTGAGACCTCTGTATGAAGGGAACGTAATGTTCTGGTACCTCTGTATGAAGGGAACATAATGTTCTGACACCTCTGTATGAAGGGAACATAATGTTCTGGTACCTCTGTGTGAAGGGAACATAATGTTCTGGCACCTCTGTGTGAAGGGAACGTAATGTTCTGGTACCTCTGTGTGAAGGGAACATAATGTTCTGACACCTCTGTGTGAAGGGAACATAATGTTCTGACACCTCTGTATGAAGGGTACATAATGTTCTGGTACCTCTGTATGAAGGGTACATAATGTTCTGGTACCTCTGTATGAAGGGTACATAATGTTCTGGCACCTCTGTGTATGAAGGGAACATAATGTTCTGACACATCTGTATGAAGAAAACATAATGTTCTGGTACCTCTGTATGAAGGAAACATAATGTTCTGGTACCTCTGTATGATGGGGACATGTTACTATTAATTAGCATATCCATGTTGATAAACTCTGTTGTTCTGCCAGTATTTTTTGTCTAGCAATAATTTTTATATCTGACAAGACCAAAGACAGACAGTGGCATGTCGCTGACACTGTAAAGATGCAACTTACCTGTGATCTGACAATCATCAAGGTGTTGTCATTGTCCATTGTGTTTCATTGTCACTGTCGTTGCATGCAAATCAAAATGTAAGAATCAAGTTTGAATGTACCATCACATATACAAACTTGTATCTGGCACTTTTGGGGTCCACTATCCTCTAGATGTCATTTTATTCAATATTTTTTCAGCATTCTATATGTGCTGTTTTCATCTTTCATAACAGTGTCCCCATTGAAAAATGAATCATCTTTTAGTACAGTGTCCATGTGTCCCCATTGAATGATGAATTGGGTCTTGGTACAGTGTCCATGAGTCTCCATTGAATGATGAATTGGGTCTTGGTACAGTGTCCATAAGTCTCCATTGAATGATGAATTGGGTCTTGGTACAGTGTCCATAAGTCCCCATTGAATGATGAATCATGTCCATGAGTCCCCATTGAAAAATGAGTTGTGTCAATGAGTCCCCATTGAAAAATGAGTTGTGTCAATGAGTCCCCATTGAAAAATGAATCATTTCCTGGTAGATGTCAATATATCCCTAGATGAAGCACTAGATATGAGACTTTGTGTGTTTCTTTCATAACTTGATCAACTAACCATCACCCAGCAGCAGCAGCACAACAAGGATGAATTTAGACCGATCAGATTAGAACTATTTCATGAGATGCTTTCTATAAAAGGGATTCTCAAACTGTGTACAGTGACAGCGCAGGGACTAGTAGCTGCACATTTTAATCTTGATATTATTTCTATATATCACAAAGTGCAGCATCAAATATGAAACCAGTTACTTTGAAACTGTGATGGTATGGTCAAGTGTTTCTCTGTGTGTAAATGTGTGAAAGTCACTGATCTGGAACATGTCTTTTTGTATTGTTTGCTATTATAATACTGGGTCTTTATAAAGTCTCACAGCACTTCATATGTAGGTCAGCTTGAAAAATGTAGTCATAAAAATGTGCTAAAAAGATGTGAAATTAGTCACAATAGTTACTGCTATGGTCTACTGTTGTACTTGGTAATCTTGAAAGATGAAATATTCATTATAGCAGATGTTGGAAATATCCACCACGGGCTTCAAGAGATGTCTGTATATGTTTCTTCATATTGTCAAATATTCTTTCTTCAGTTGAAAACCCCATTATGGTTTGAGTGAAAAGAATTTGCCCCAGCAGACAACAGTCATTCACTGCATATTGCACCACTTTGTTTTTCACATTTGTTCTACATCTGAAGTGTTATGAGACTTTACAAACACCCTGTGTGATGTGCATAGGATGTTTCATGTATGGAACTATAATTTGAGACATGGATGCAACAACTGCATTTTCTATTGACTGATATAATATCAGCTGACAGATAGCAGTGATTGAGTTGATACAGGATAAGAAAGTTAAATCTCTTGATTGTTCTGTGAATATATATATGTAAATAGAATATTATCTACAATTGTGGTAACTCCCCAAGATAAGAATGTATACATCCTAAATTAAACCTCAAGCAGCCCTCCAATAAAAAAAAAAAAAATGTAAAAAAAATATTTATATTAAAACTTTAAAAAAAAAAAATGTATATATAACAATAAAAAAATGTAAAAAAATTATTAAAAAGTAAAAATGTGTGATAAAAAATAAGAAAAGTGAGAGTTTTGTAAGTGTGAATGTATTTGTGAAGTCAATGTTATATTTATGAAAGTAATTGTAGCCATAATTATAGCACTTTACCTGCAGATGTTGAGCCTATTACTGTGAGGTCTATAGCACTTTACCTGCAGATGTTGAGCCTATTACTGTGAGGCCTCTAGCACTTTACCTGCAGATGTTAAACCTAGTCCTGTGAGGCCTCTAGCACTTTACCTGCAGATGTTAAACCTAGTCCTGTGAGGCCTCTAGCACTTTACCTGCAGATGTTAAACCTAGTACTGTGAGGCCTCTAGCACTTTACCTGCAGATGTTAAACCTAGTCCTGTGAGGCCTCTAGCACTTTACCTGCAGATGTTAAACCTAGTCCTGTGAGGCCTCTAGCACTTTACCTGCAGATGTTAAACCTAGTACTGTGAGGCCTCTAGCACTTTACCTGCAGATGTTAAACCTAGTCCTGTGAGGCCTCTAGCACTTTACCTGCAGATGTTAAACCTAGTACTGTGAGGCCTCTAGCACTTTACCTGCAGATGTTAAACCTAGTCCTGTGAGGCCTCTAGCACTTTACCTGCAGATGTTAAACCTAGTACTGTGAGGCCTCTAGCACTTTACCTGCAGATGTTAAACCTAGTACTGTGAGGTCTATAGCACTTTACCTGCAGATGTTAAACCTAGTCCTGTGAGGCCTCTAGCACTTGACACAAGACTTGCTATGGTATTAACATATTTTGTGTGTTGTTGGTTTACTGAAGCAGTTGAATAAAAAAAACATGTGGACATTTCTGTCAATATTGGAAATTGTATATTGAGATAACCAGAGATTTTTTAAGTTTTAGTTTAGTCATCAGATCACCATCACTGCATGTCGAATAAATTAGTCCATAAGTGCTCCAATCTCTCCCTCAGTATGTCCATCAGCGTGTGGCGACTAACGACACCGATTCTTTGTTGGTTTACAATTCTTCTTTGTCTGCCAGCATAGCGTTCTTGTCGAGCTACACCACACCTAACTTTGAGTTCTTGCAGTCTGGTTAGTGTTGTAGATTCACCGCTATTACGTGAATCATGTACACATCCTCTCTCCCTTAAGGAATTTATAATATCAACCTGGTGATAAATCAACCAGAGATTGCTCACTGGAAAGATTTTGTTGTACAACAAATGTGGTTATATCAAGTCTTTGTTTATTTTTCTTGATTTCAACTTGAGAGAAAAAGTACAGTGAGAAATAGAGCCAAGCAAACAGCTATTATAAAGTCAAAATAAAAATTATAATGTTGACCAATTCTTGGTAGATTTCACTTTTCCCAGAAAGAGAGATAGAAAATATTAGTCTTATTTGATAAAATAATAAGAGAGAGAGAGCTTAGTGATTATTTGATAAAATAATAAGAGAGAGAGAGAGCTCTTAGTGATTATTTGATAAGAGTGAAAGTATTGGCTGTAGATGGAGACATGCCATTACCTATAATGCATCAGCAGTCCATCTGTCCGGCCGATAGTTTGGCTACTAATTTACCTCTTTTGTAAAGTCTTTCGTTGAAATATGTCTGTGTTAGAAGTCTTTCGTTGAAATATGTCTGTGTTAGAAGTAAGTTGGAGGGGTGGCAGAAGTCCATTGTATGCAACATATCAGGATTTTAATATTTTAATGTTGTATATTTGTTGTATTTTAAGAATAAAATGTTATTTTAATGCTTTAATAATTAAAAGCAGCCTTTTCTAAATATTACACAAAAAAGTATATATAAAAAAATCAGCATAAAACTTTAATTGATAAAAAAACGGAAAAAACCCACCCCAGCTTCCATGTTGAACATGTATGTAAATAGTCATCGTTATTTGTTCCGATGTCCATCAACAGAAAGGATTTTGTAAGTAAATTAACATGCTACCACAAATAACAATGCAATTACCATGGTCACGTGTACATATGTATTATACTCTTGCGTGTAGTTGCGGTCACTCAGCATGATGATGATGATGGCTGTCACACCAATCAATTTCACTTAATGCCTTACATTTCTTCCAATCGACAGATAAGCCATTCCTGTGATTTCATTTTCAATAGAATGTCCAACATATAATATCACATGTTCTCATTGAATAACTACCATCATTTCAAAGTGTCCACACTACACATCATTCTGACCTAGTTTGGTTACTCATCACTAATTATGGACAAGTGTGTACGAGTGACATTTATTTATAAACTAGATAACAATATATTGATAACAAAAAATATTATTAAATAAATTAATATAAATTTCACTTTTCATAATGTATGTATAATAAATGTGTGCATAGCGAGAGAGAAAGAGAGAGAGAGCGCGTGCTTGCAGATAGAGAGAGATAGAAGTCTTTGTTGATTTTTGCATGCAAGCAAATTCTCAAAAGACTCAGTTTCCCTCTGACCTGTAAAACAATTAAAGGGCTTTCTCTGCAAATGACATTTTTAACTTGATCATAATATTTTGCAATTATTTGTATGAAGTATCCCCTTGTTACTGTTGTTTCTTCCCTCCCTCCTCTTCAAATCAGTGTTTCTGGCATAGATTTGCTCTTCAGTGATGAAAGAATATTAATCAGCGTACCACCATTGAGAATCTATGTGCAGAATTATTGTGTACTTTATTTATAGACGTCAGCTCAGATTTATATCATTACTGGTATGATCTGTTGTGTTTTGTTTATATAAATATCGACTCAGATTTATAGCATAATGATCATGTAATGCATATTTGTGAGTCTCCGTTAACTTTGACTTGTTGTCATCGTCAGGTATGTTGAAGTATGAAAACTATGAATGTACTTTTGCTGCAGTTATAGCAGTTTAGAATTTCTAAATAAATTGAACAAGACAATGTGTGTTCCCAACACATAGAAAATGTGTGTATGCACTAATGTTGTGCTGTGTGTGCAAGGTGTATCAATGATCAAAGTACCAGTTTGGAATTGATGTCTGTTCATGGTTTTTACAGAGAAAATAACAAGATTGTAATTATGGTTTCTAGTAATATAATATCAGTCTCAAACATGTTTAATATTACCAAACTGGCATGTGTTTCAGTAATGATAAGTCCTTTTAGACATGGAAATCTGAAACGTACCTGGCAATGCAAAACTAAAATGTCATATTAGCGATATATTTGAATAAATATTTCCACTGTGGGTGTTTTTCTTTTCTATTTTTTTAGACCACCATTTCAGAAGTAGATTTGTCTGTTTTTAACTTATGATAAGAACATAAGTTGTATATTTTTGTGTACAAATTAGATCTATTGTTGATTAGAAGGTTTCATAATATTTCCTTGTTATTCAACTTTGATGTGGGTAATCTGTTTTATGATAATGCATGTGGTCTAGTTGGCAAGATGTCAATCTAGTGAGTACATTAATTTGATCCTTAAGTAGATGAGTGCCTGATTAGTAGTTGATTGTTTCTGCTCCATCCTAACCCATCACCCCAACAATGTGTGTGTGTGAGCTATTTAGCATGTTGTATATTGCTTATTTGATCTGCCAACTTGAACTTGTATGGTTTTCATTTTCAAAATAAGGCAGCACAAATTGTTCTCAATATTTGTTTTTGCTTTTTTAAGTAAGTAACCATCTGTCATTTATTTTGGATATCTTTCTTTTTGGGTTATTTTGTTTTTCAGCTAATCTTATCACTTTCTGACTCTTGTTCCCGGTTCTCAGTCAGTGCCATGGGTCTGGTTCTTGGTCATGGCTTCCAGTGGGTGTCAGGGCCATAGCTCTGGTTCTTGTTCCTGGCTTCCAGTGGGTGCCAGCGCCATAGCTCTGGCTCTTGCCCCTGGCTTCCAGAGGGTGCCATAGCTCTGGCTCATGCCCCTGGCTTCCAGAGGGTGCCATAGCTCTGGCTCCTGCTCCTGGTTTCCAGTGGGTGCCATAGCTCTGGCTCTTGCCCCTGGCTTCCAGAGGGTGCCATAGCTCTGGCTCTTGCCCCTGGCTTCCAGAGGGTGCCATAGCTCTGGCTCTTGCCCCTGGCTTCCAGAGGGTGCCATAGCTCTGGCTCCTGCTCCTGGTGTCCATTAGAGATCATGGCTCAGACTCACCTACTGATTTCTAGTGAGTGCCAGTGCCATGGCTCCTGGTTTTCATTGGGGACCATGACTGACTCTTACTGATTTTCAGTGGGTGCCATAGCTCTTGCTCTTGGTTTCCAGTGGGTACCAGTGCCGTGGCTCTTGTTCCTGGTTGCCAGTGGGTGTAATGACTGGTTGCCAGTGGGTGTCATTACTCCTGGTTGCCAGTGGGTGTCATGACTCCTAGTTGCCAGTGGGTGTCATGACTCTTGGTTGCCAGTGAATGTCATGACTCCTGGTTGTCAGTGGGTGTCATTACTCCTGGTTGCCAGTGGGTGTCATGACTCCTGGTTGCCAATGAGTGTCATGACTCCTGGTTGCCAGTGGGTGTCATGACTCCTGGTTGCCAGTGGGTGTCATGACTCTTGGTTGCCAGTGGGTGTCATGACTCCTGGTTGCCAGTGGGTGTCATTACTCCTGGTTGCCAGTGAGTGTCATGACTCCTGGTTGCCAGTGGGTGTCATTACTCCTGGTTGCCAGTGGGTGTCATTACTCCTGGTTGCCAGTGGGTGTCATGACTCCTGGTTGCCAGTGGGTGTCATGAATCCTGGTTGCCATCGAGTTCCAGTGCCATGGCTCCGGTTGTTTCTAGTAAAAGACAGCTTAAATTTGTGACACATCATTTTATTTACAATTTAAAATTGAAAGTTTGTGTATTTCATATTTCATTTCTGTGGTCATAAATGATGCTCAAAAGAAAATGAGAAAACATAAAAATATTCATTGTGGGCTATCTGTGATATACAATATGTTTACACTGTTGAATAAGATGCTTCTTCTAGAGACACACACATAACAACAATAACAACTGATGCATGCAATAATGTGCGATATGCAAAATAATCCATTATGAACATTTTCTTTTATTACTTGTATTAAAGAAAGATGCTGATAAAATGTTAATTTATCTGACAAAAATAATATGACAATAAATTGCTGCTTGAACATTTGAAACTATCGGATGGTAAGATACAAAGGCATGGTAGGAGAACTGTTACTTTATGATACGATCGGTGAATGTAACAAAAACAATAACAAGATGGACAACAATAGGAGATTGAGATGATTTCTTCAAGTAAGATTTGATACAAGGTCTGTGCTTGTATAGAAAAGCAGTCACTGTTACTAAACATCACTTATTTATTCCAGTTTTACAACAGTCTATCATAGCTTTAGACTTTCAGGACATTAGACAAGTTTAATACTTTTAAGACAGAGAACATTAGACAAGTCTCAGACTTTTAGGAGGACAGAGGACATTAGACAAACTTCAGACTTACAGGACAGAGAACATTATAGAAGCTTCAGACTTACAGGACAGAGAACATTATAGAAGCTTCAGACTTACAGGACAGAGGACATTAGACAAACTTCAGACATTCAGTACAGGACATCAGACAAGCTTCAAACTATCAGTACAGATTACATTATACAAACTATCAGTAGAGAGGACATTAGACAAACTATCAGTAGAGAGGACATTAGACAAACTTCAAACTATCAGTACAGATTACATTATACAAACTATCAGTAGAGAGGACATTAGACAAACTATCAGTAGAGAGGACATTAGACAAACTATCAGTAGAGAGGACATTAGACAAACTATCAGTAGAGAGGACATTAGACAAACTATCAGTAGAGGACATTAGACAAACTATCAGTAGAGAGGACATTAGACAAACTATCAGTAGAGAGGACATTAGACAAACTATCAGTAGAGGACATTAGACAAACTACCAGTAGAGAGGACATTATACAAACTATCAGTAGAGGACATTATACAAACTACCAGTAGAGATTACATTATACAAACTACCAGTAGAGAGGACATTATACAAACTATCAGTAGAGGACATTAGACAAACTATCAGTAGAGATGACATTAGACAAACTATCAGCAGAGATGACATTAGACAAACTATCAGCAGAGATGACATTAGACAAACTATCAGTAGAGATGACATTAGACAAACTATCAGTAGAGATGACATTAGACAAACTATCAGTAGAGATGACATTAGACAAACTATCAGTAGAGATGACATTAGACAAACTATCAGTAGAGATGACATTAGACAAACTATCAGTAGAGATGACATTAGACAAACTATCATGGCATAAGTTCTTGATATGACATGTTGTTATCTGTGATGCACTATGTATATCTCCAGCTTACTACTACTATTATTATTTATCAACTGAACATCAACTTGCTGGTGCTAAATTGATGATCAATATTTCTACTAAACATAGAAGATCAAAGCTCTACTATATAATCTACGTTTGCAGCATTCCAATCTTGATTGCATGCCATCTTGTATTTATCATATATTTGACTGATGTATCTACACAAGACGTTGATATCACCTGGTTATTGTATCATACTACAGAAGTTGATATCACCTGGTTATTGTATCATACTACAGAAGTTGATATCACCTGGTTATTGTATCATACTACAGAAGTTGATATCTCCTGGTTATTGTATTGTACTACAGAAGTTGATATCACCTGGTTATTGTATCGATACAGAAGTTGATATCTCCTGGTTATTGTATTGTACTACAGAAGTTGATATCACCTGGTTATTGTATCGTACTACAGAAGTTGATATCAACTGGTTATTGTATCATACTACAGAAGTTGATATCAACTGGTTATTGTATCATACTACAGAAGTTGATATCACCTGGTTATTGTATCATACTACAGAAGTTGATATCTCCTGGTTATTGTATCGTACTACAGAAGTTGATATCACCTGGTTATTGTATCTTACTACAGAAGTTGATATCACCTGGTTATTGTATCATACTACAGAAGTTGATATCTCCTGGTTATTGTATCATACTACAGAAGTTGATATCTCCTGGTTATTGTATTGTACTACAGAAGTTGATATCACCTGGTTATTGTATCGTACTACAGAAGTTGATATCAACTGGTTATTGTATCATACTACAGAAGTTGATATCAACTGGTTATTGTATCATACTACAGAAGTTGATATCACCTGGTTATTGTATCATACTACAGAAGTTGATATCACCTGGTTATTGTATCGTACTACAGAAGTTGATATCTCCTGGTTATTGTATCGTACTACAGAAGTTGATATCACCTGGTTATTGTATCATACTACAGAAGTTGATATCACCTGGTTATTGTATCATACTACAGAAGTTGATATCACCTGGTTATTGTATCGTACTACAGAAGTTGATATCTCCTGGTTATTGTATCATACTACAGAAGTTGATATCTCCTGGTTATTGTATCGTACTACAGAAGTTGATAGAAAATGTCAGAAATGTTTTTAATTTGTTTAAAAAAAATTAATTTGTTAGTGTAATAATGATCTTGTGTCACAAATATATTAGCTGATGTCCTGTTGTGCACCTGGTCAGTTCATCCCTTACCCTGTAACCCCTGACCTACCAGTGCTGGCACACCTTATGGTTTGTTGTGTATGTAACCTATGTTCCCTAGCGTATTTACTCAGGAAATATATTCATTCATTCACTAGTTGCTATTGTTTCTCTTGTTGTGTATAGACAAATAATAACTCTGTACTCACTTCACATTTAACAGGAAATTACTATTTGACTTGTAACCTTGTGTAACACAGAATTTTTCTTTTCTTTTTTACAAGATATCAACTTGTTTGTGAATTCAACAGTACGGTCGGTCGGTCCGGTGTGTGTGATCATTTGTATGACTTATCTCGGTTCTGTATTTTTTTTATATATTATTTTTTGATTATGATGTAGATTTGATACTGAAGAACAAAATGTTGCAGTAGTATCTGTTTTATTTTTGGTTGTTTTTGGTTTCATTTGAAAGTATTTATTGTGGAAAGAAACAGTGTCCTCGAGTAGATAATGATATCGATGCAAGTATTGAAGATGTTATTATATATTAATATTATTATTATTGACCTTTCACATGCAAATTTGATGAATTATTTTAATGTCTAGTTGCAAAGAAATGTGTTGTTGATTAGTTTTAGAATATATCGTGTTTGGGTGTTTGATTATTTTGAGTTTCAAGTCATGTTGACATCCTAATAGATAGTCCGTAGATATCCAGCATTCCATTTGTATAGCTGATATAGTCTTCATTTATTGACCCGTTTTTTGTGTTGTGGGTATAGTTCCCTTACGGACAAACATGAAAGGTTGTCATCTCTTGAGATGATGTATATCAACTACCGTACCTGCTGTTTCCTAAAACAATGTCAATTATCAAGTGAAAAGTAGCCGGGTTGTTATGTTCAGATTTTCCGAGCAAGGAACTCAATAAGAATGGACACTTCATGTTTGGAGAAGTATGGTTTTAGAGATGAAGTATTACCCTTAATAAAATTATTATTAGACATCTTGTATCTTGTGTTGATTTCTTCAGTCCTTTATCCTGTCAATGTCTGTCGATGTATTCAATAATCAGAACATTATTTGTCAATGTCTGTCGATGTATTCAATAATCAGAACATTATTGAACAACACAGTATGGTTGGAAAGTAATGCATCATACATTTTATCTTGTTAGAAATCATTTGTTAAAATGAATGACATTCACACACACACACACACACTATATATATATATATATATATATATATATATATATATATATATATATATATATATATATATATATAAATAAACATTTCCTCTAAACATACTGTCATTCTATATAACCACCATCAACCTGTCCGGCATCAGGCCAGCTTGAAACATGTTCATACATGCATTGCACCTACTAGGTTTTATCCTGCTCATTTTGCTATTGCTTGACTGCTTTAATTACACCATCATTAAACCTTTGCTGCAAATAGTACATTTTTAAGTGGACTGAAAATCACATGGAGAATGATCAGGGATGTAGTGTGGATAACAAATACAGTCCAGCCCAATTTTTCAGGGACATTCTAACGACTGTACAAGCTTTCATACACAGCACACAAATATTTGTGAATATTCACAACAGTTTCGTTTTCGGCATCCAAAAATTTCATTTCACCTTTTGTAATACAGGCTGTTCATACGCGCCATTTTTAACCAATTACTATTGCTGTTGAAATTCTCTAAATCTGGTTGAAATATCATGTTTCTATCTTCATTATTCACTGAGAAAGCAATGTACGTTACTCTCGGACCGACATACTGAGAGAATAATAATAATTACTCTCGTACCGTTATAAGTTACATAGGGCCTGCAAGTAATTTCTCCATACCGCTCTATCCTGGGCAACACGCTCAATCTCCTCCATGGATCTGAGACCGATATTTCCTGCCTCTCTCAGCAAAGTTCGCTTCAGGTCTCCTTAGGTCGACCTCTCTTTCTTGAACCCTTTGCATCCCACTTCAATGCCTGCTTTGATATTCGTTGATCATTTCTCCTCAAGGTGTGCCCATATCAAAAGCAAAATGTCATGTTTCTATCTTCATTATTCACTGAGAAAGCAATGACGTTACTCTCGGACCGACATACTCAGAGAATAAATTAAAATTCGTGGCATATCCTTTACAGGACGTAGCCATCAACCACAGTAAACGAGTCGTTGATTTTTCTAGGCTCCACTTATACGTTCAGTAGTTTGCCATTGCTTTCTGAACGGTGAGGTCTATTTTTACCTTTTGTAAAAATACCACGGAAACGAATTTACTTCCAAACGTGCCCACCATGGGGTTTGAACCAGGTACGCTTGGGTTTGTGATCGAGCTCACTACCGCTTGAGCTACAGACGCTCACACTCAGAGAATACCAACAGCAAAATGTCATGTTTCTATCTTCATTATTCACTGAGAAAACAAAGTACGTTACTCTCGGACCGACATACTCAGAGAATACTAATTACTTCCAGCGAGAGAACAATCTGGAAGCAAGCCAGACTCAACAAAACTTCCTTCAGTCACCAACATTTCTGAGATCCATCTGGAAGCAAGCCAGACTCAACAAAACTTCCTTCAGTCACCAACTTTTCTGAGATCCATCTGGAAGCAAGCCAGACTCAACAAAACTTCCTTCAGTCACCAACATTTCTGAGATCCATCTGGAAACAAGCCAGACTCAACATGACTTCCTTCAGTCACCAACTTTTCTGAGATCCATCTGGAAGCAAGCCAGACTCAACAAAACTTCCTTCAGTCACCAACATTTCTGAGATCCATCTGGAAGCAAGCCAGACTCAACAAAACTTCCTTCAGTCACCAACATTTCTGAGATCCATCTGGAAGCAAGCCAGACTCAACAAAACTTCCTTCAGTCACCAACTTGTCTGGAGTGTCTGGACGAATGGAGTAGAGCGCGGCTCCCATTCTGGAGACCCGGGTTCAATCCACGGTAAGGACAAGAAGTTTTTTTCTATAGAGGGCATAAAGAAAACATCCTAACCTGAACAGTTCGCTGCGACTACACTAGCCATGCAACCATTCAATTCCACAAACGCATGTACCTCCTGTTCTTCGCCGCCCTAAAAGCGGCATTACGGGCAGTAACGACAGGTTTATTTTAACGACCAACTTTTCAAATCTATTGATATACATCTACAATAGAATATCATTTACTATTCAATATCTCAGTGATTATTATTGTTGTTTTTTTTACTTATTAGTATCCTGATTCCGTTAGTGATGGGAGGGTAGGAAAGACGAGGACATTAACCCCAAGAATGCAGTTTAAACATATATTGACTGGTATCTCTGATCTTCTTTATTTTTCTCTAATCTTGTTGTGCCCAACAACGTCAGGGTAATTGATCAGATGACTGACCTAAATCTAAATTTAGCAACACTTATAGAAAAACTGTTGGCGATAGAAACTTTGTAGAGAATTATTCAAATTGAATACAACTTTAAGTATACATGAACTATTTATATTTCAAACAGAAAGTAGGTAACGTTTTATTAGTAAATATTGTTGCATCGTTTCAGCTAAATGTGTCTTTGACTTTTGGAGCAAGATTTACTTCAAGGGTTAACGACTTTTCGAGCAAGATTTACTTCAAGGGTTAACGACTTTTCGAGCAAGACTTCAAGGGTTAACGACCTGAAGAATGTCAATAGAATTAAGTATACCAAGAAATATTTACAAAGCCAGAAATTTTATGTTTAAAATTAACGACTAAAAAGTTTTTACAATCGGCTATCATGCGTAAAATATCAGGTTGATATGTGGTCAGATGGAACCGGAAGCGTCAGTTTTGAAAATACAAGTTTGATTTATGACTCTAAATTATCAAATCGTCCATGTTGTACTGGTGCCCGCAGAGGAAGCAAAGAATAGTACTACTGCGACTTACAATGCGACTGAGGTAGGGGCCTAGGGAAGCGGCCCTAGTAAATAAAAAGCATTGTAGAAATCGAATGTGCTGGCCTACTTGTAGGCACATAACTGGCATAGCGTACAATCGCTCTTAGGCTCAGATCACATACAAATCACACAGAGTGGTTAACAAGTAGTCGATATGGAGCGTTCGAAGAAAAAGAAGAAATTAGCAACTTGATGTTAAAGCACAAAACAAATTATTTCAATAATCCAAGCTTATATATTCTATGCAAAACTACTGAATATAGAGGGTTTTTAAAATCGAAAATGCACAAAAAGTGACCTTGTAAAATATAGGATAATTTAAGTTCTATTGAGGTTAGCACTATATAAGTTTCAGATGTTATACTACATCAGCATATCTTTGATCTGGTAGCAAAATATTGATAAAGTAAATAAAATGAGTTTTACCTGAATTTTTAAATGCAAATCCATATTTTTGACAACACAATGTTGGGTAAGAGATATCATTTTGCACGTGACACAATAACGGCATAATGAATTCTAATAAAATTGATAGGGGATCAGCACATGTGCTTAAAAAAGAAGTATGCAAAGTATAACAGCTAATCCTTTCAGCAGTTTTGGAGAAGAGAAAAAGGAAAATTAGCATACTTTTATGGAAAATAACAATTTTGGGAAAATGCGACAAAACTTACATATTTTTAATTATTGACCACATTAATTTACTTTCAAACCTAACATAAGCGTAACAATTTTCTTCAGCCAATGCTTTAGTTACAAGCTCTAACAGTTCTACATCTTACTACTTTTTATGTGTCTAAATTATATATTAGCAAAGGAAGGTATACGTTTTTCTATCGGTTGTTGTAAAATACTGAAAATAAATTTTCCGAAGAATAAGTTCAATTTAAACCATAAATATTATATCTTTCTAATTCCATATGATTAAATACTGTAGTGACATTCAGGACCGTGCGCTATATTTTCTCGATGTGATGCAAATCTTCGAAATGCCGCCCCTTAAATGTGCTTTCCTTTAAATTACCTTCAATTGTAATTTGTATTTTGCTGCTTATGCCGCCCCCTTTACGGTACCGCCTGATGCGACCGCCTCTCTGCATCATAGCAAGGCACAGCTCTTGTGGTATTATTGATAGCTATTTCAACCTCATAGCAAGGCACAGCTCTTGTGGTATTATTGATAGCTATTTCAACCTATCAAATTATGCTCCTCCTCCAAACAAATGAGATAACAGCAAGTCCAATTAAGATTATGGAAATATTTATTAACATTGTGAGAACCACTATGAATGTATTATGTCAACGACGTCTCTAGATAATTTGAGAAATACTTGCATTATGTTGTCCAAAGCAAAATTAGGCAGTTTGTTTATATCATCTGAAACGTTAACTTTAGGGCACAAGTTACTGTGAGAAATCCTAAATGTCTGCGGCGTGAACACAGACATGAGTGATCAAGATACCTCTGCTAAACCGAGAGGTTAGAGGGCGGGGAGATTTAATTTATTTCAAAGGGGAACAAATAGTAAGAGAAATGAAATTTTAAAGTAAATAAATGGACGCGACAGTAAAGGAATTCACACAGTTTGATAGACGCAACAATAAAGGAATTCACTCAGTTTGATGGACGCGACAGTAAAGGAATTCACACAGTTTGATGGATGCGACAGTAAAGGAATTCACACAGTTTGATGGATGCGACAGTAAAGGAATTCACACAGTTTGATAGATGCAACAATAAAGGAATTCACTCAGTTTGATGGACGCGACAGTAAAGGAATTCACACAGTTTGATGGATGCGACAGTAAAGGAATTCACATAGTTTGATGGATGCGACAGTAAAGGAATTCACATAGTTTGATGGATGCGACAGTAAAGGAATTCACACAGTTTGTGAAGATGAAATAATAGAAGATGATGAAGTTGTTGAAGAAGAAACGAAGAAAGCAGAAAATTGCTCTGCCATGAGGGAGTGACACACCCAGCCAAGTGTATCCATGTGTGAAAGATCGTAGAACAACCTTTACTTACAGGAATAATGACCCTTCTATGGAACAAAATTCTAGAACTCTTGCAAGCGTCTAGCGCTTCATTACAGCCACCTGATCAAGACCTTAACACGGGATATGCCCTTTATAAATCGTTACACAGGTACGTTCAACAAATGCGGCCTACATTTTCAGATATTGAGGCCAAAGCCAAAAATCCTGACTGTCAAGAATATTAGCAACAAACTTCAAGACGATGCAAGCAAAATACTAAGTGCGACGATTTCAGCTGTACTACGTTCGATGAAGTTGTAGAAAATCAAACACCCCAAACAAAAATTTGAAAGTCAGGTGTTTATTGTCATAATTGATAATGTACTCTCTGCCTTACCTAAACGCGTGGCAGAGTACCATAGAGTGACTGGTGTATTTGGAATACTTTGGCAGTTAAAATCTCTTACAGAAGAAGAGATCTTGAAAAGAATTCCAAACATTGTCAGCTCTTACCAAGAGGATTTGAAAGAAAACATAATGGAAAATTCATTAGAGTCGTGTTTCCCAAATGTACAAATAGTCTTACGAATTTACTTGTCTTTAATGATTACCAACTGCAGCGGAGAACGTTCTTTTTCAACATTAAAGCGTATAAAAAGTGAGTTAAGGAACATGACGGGACAATATCGTCTAAATAACCTCACCTTATGTCGTTGAACATTGAATTTACTTAGAGAAATTGATTTGTCCAGTATTATCTCTAAATTTGCTCACATTAAATGAGACAAGTTTGTTTGTAAAATTTGTGTTTTATTATTTATTATCATACAAAACCAAGGGCCCCGCGCTAAAATTTGCTACGGGCCCCGCGCTGGCCTAATCCGGCACTGTGACACACGTTTTATCGTCCGTCTCCGATAGGAATAGAAACTCGATCTGACCTATATTGAGATCATGAGTCACTGAAAAATATATCAATATCCCTCTCTACATAGGACGCGAACCGAGTAGTTCTGAATCATGAGGCGAGCGTACTGTCTCATCGCTACAGATATCATCAATCAATTGTATACCACCAACCTGTACTAAAGTGTAGTTCTTTCTTTGCAGGAGGGGATGAGGGAACAAGTTATACTCATAAGCCAGACAAAATATACAATATATACATGACAGTAAACCTTAAAAGAAAACTAGTCGCTACAAGTTCTATTCACGAGGAAAGAAACCTCGGTATCCAAATCAACCTGCCGCCATTTTAACTACCACGGCATAAGAAATTGCTATGAAATACCATGACAAGCAACTCAGAGAGAGTAGTTATCAAAATACAAGCTTCTGCGCCGAAGGAGAATATTTGATCTGCTGCGCAGTAAACGGGAAAACTAAAGCATAATCATTCAACTATTTGTATATGTGACATCAACTATTTGTATATGTGACACCAACCATATGTGGCATCGTCGCGTTGTTGATATCAACAAGAACACGAAGAAGAGCCGGATATGGGGGAATGCATCGCGTTTACAAAACTGCCGCCATGTATCAAGAACAGATTTTAGACTCTGTCCTGATCACGTGATTAATTACCATCGGATCAAAAGTTGGACTGGAGATAAGTTACGAAAAGACAAAATAAAGACCCCCACTTTAAACAAGTAATGCAGATACTACGCAGGAATTGAAAATGATAAAAATAACAGAACAGTTCACTTATTTGTGTATAAATATTAACTGCGCTAGAGATATTAAAAACATAAATTAAACTACGAATTGTCAAAGCAATATCAGTTTTTAGCTATAAATCTAAATAAAATATGGAACTTCAAGTTATACAATTTTAATAATTAAATTACGAATTTTCAATTCAAATGTTATATCAATTCTAACATATGCCAGCGAGAGTTGGAAAATGATTAAAGATTAAAAAAAAAAGTAAGTTGAATGCATTTGAAAATAGATGCCTGCGACAAATAATGAACATAAAATGGGACGAATTCAGAAGTGATGAAATCAGAGACATGTCTGGTCAACCACTAGTAACTGTTATAAGAATGAGAGAAGATGGAGATATGTTGGGCACACCTTGAGAAGAAATGATCAAAGAATCATAACGCAAATATTGAAGTTGGAGGTAAATATTGAAGTGGGAGGTAAATATTGAAGTTGGAGGTAAATATTGAAGTGGGAGACACATATTGAAGTGGGAGGCAAATATTGAAGTTGGAGGTAAATATTGAAGTGGGAGACAAATATTGAAGTTGGAGGTAAATATTGAAGTGGGAGGTAAATATTGAAGTGGGAGGTAAATATTGAAGTGGGAGGTAAATATTGAAGTGGGAGGTAAATATTGAAGTTGAGGTAAATATTGAAGTTGGAGGTAAATATTGAAGTTGGAGGTAAATATTGAAGTGGAGGTAAATATTGAAGTTTGAGGTAAATATTGAAGTGGGAGGTAAATATTGAAGTTGGAGGTAAATATTGAAGTGGGAGGTAAATATTGAAGTTGGAGGTAAATATTGAAGTGGGAGACAAATATTGAAGTGGGAGGCAAATATTGAAGTTGGAGGTAAATATTGAAGTTGGAGACAAATATTGAAGTTGGAGGTAAATATTGAAGTGGGAGGTAAATATTGAATGGGAGGTAAATATTGAAGTGGAGGTAAATATTGAAGTGGGAGGTAAATATTGAAGTTGGAGGTAAATATTGAAGTTGGAGGTAAATATTGAAGTTGGAGGTAAATATTGAAGTGGGAGGTAAATATTGAAGTTGGAGGTAAATATTGAAGTGGGAGGTAAATATTGAAGTTGGAGGTAAATATTGAAGTGGGAGGCAAATATTGAAGTTGGAGGTAAATATTGAAGTGGGAGACAAATATTGAAGTTGGAGGTAAATATTGAAGTGGGAGGTAAATATTGAAGTGGGTGGTAAATATTGAAGTGGGAGGTAAATATTGAAGTTGGAGGTAAATATTGAAGTGGGAGGTAAATATTGAAGTGGGAGGTAAATATTGAAGTGGGAGGTAAATATTGAAGTGGAGGTAAATATTGAATGGGAGGTAAATATTGAAGTGGGGGGAAATATTGAAGTTGGAGGTAAATATGTAGAAGTGGAGGTAAATATTGAAGTGGGAGGTAAATATTGAAGTGGGAGGTAAATATTGAAGTGGAGTAAATATTGAAGTTGGAGGTAAATATTGAAGTGGGAGGTAAATATTGAAGTTGGAGGCAAATATTGAAGTGGGAGGTAAATATTGAAGTTGGAGGTAAATATTGAAGTGGGAGGCAAATATTGAAGTGGGAGGTAAATATTGGTGGGAGGTAAATATTGAAGTGGGAGGTAAATATTGAATGGGAGGTAAATATTGAAGTTGGAGGCAAATATTGAAGTGGGAGGTAAATATTGAGTGGGAGGTAAATATTGAAGTGGGAGAAATATTGAATGGAGGTAAATATTGAAGTTGGAGGTAAATATTGAAGTTGGAGGTAAATATTGAAGTGGGAGGAAATATTGAAGTGGAGAACTAAATATTGAAGTGGAGGTAAATATTGAAGTTGGAGGTAAATATTGAAGTGGAGGTAAATATTGAAGTGGGAGGCAAATATTGAAGTGGGAGGTAAATATTGAAGTTGGAGTTAAATATTGAAATGGGAGGTAAATATTGAAGTTGGAGGTAAATATTGAAGTGGGAGGTAAATATTGAAGTGGGAGGCAAATATTGAAGTGGGAGGTAAATATTGAAGTTGGAGGTAAATATTGAATGGGAGGTAAATATTGAAGTTGGAGGTAAATATTGAAGTGGGAGGTAAATATTGAAGTGGGAGGTAAATATTGAAGTGGAGGTAAATATTGAAGTTGGAGGTAAATATTGAAGTGGAGGTAAATATTGAAGTGGGAGAAATATTGAAGTTGGAGGTAAATATTGAAGTTGGAGGTAAATATTGAAGTGGAGGTAAATATTGAAGTGGGAGGTAAATATTGAAGTTGGAAGTAAATATTGAAGTTGGAGGTAAATATTGAAGTTGGAGGTAAATATTGAAGTGGGAGGTAAATATTGAAGTTGGAGGTAAATATTGAAGTTGGAGGTAAATATTGAAGTGGGAGGTAAATATTGAAGTTGGAGGTAAATATTGAAGTGGGAGGGAAATATTGAAGTTGGAGGTAAATATTGAAGTGGGAGGTAAATATTGAAGTGGAGGTAAATATTGAAGTGGAGGTAAATATTGAAGTTGGAGGTAAATATTGAAGTGGAGGTAAATATTGAAGTGGGAGGTAAATATTGAAGTGGGAGGTAAATATTGAAGTGGGAGGTAAATATTGAAGTTGGAGGTAAATATTGAAGTGGAGGTAAATATTGAAGTTGGAGGTAAATATTTAAGTGGGAGGTAAATATTGAAGTGGGAGGCAAATATTGAAGTGGGAGGTAAATATTGAAGTGGGAGGTAAATATTGAAGTGGAGGTAAATATTGAAGTTGGAGGTAAATATTGAAGTGGAGGTAAATATTGAAGTGGAGGTAAATATTGAAGTGGGAGCAAATATTGAAGTTGGAGGTAAATATTGAATGGAGGTAAGGTAAATATTGAAGTGGGAGGTAAATATTGAAGTGGGAGGTAAATATTGAAGGGAGGTAAATATTGAAGTTGGAGGTAAATATTTGGAGAATTGTTGGAGGTAAATATTGAAGTTGGAGGTAAATATTGAAGTTGGAGGTAAATATTGAAGTTGGAGGTAAATATTGAATGGGAGGTAAATATTGAAGTGGGAGGTAAATATTGAAGTGGAGGTAAATATTGAAGTGGGAGACAAATATTGAAGTGGAGGTAAATATTGAAGTTGGAGGTAAATATTGAAGTGGGAGGTAAATATTGAAGTTGGAGGTAAATATTGAAGTGGGAGGTAAATATTGAAGTGGGAGGTAAATATTGAAGTGGAGGTAAATATTGAAGTGGGAGGTAAATATTGAAGTGGGAGGTAAATATTGAAGTGGGAGGTAAATATTGAAGTGGAGGTAAATATTGAAGTGGGAGGTAAATATTGAAGTGGAGGTAAATATTGAAGTGGAGGTAAATATTGAAGTGGAGGTAAACATTGAATGAGGAAATATTGAAGTCGGGAGAAATATTGAGAGGAGTAAATATTGAAGTGCAGGTAATATATTGAACGTGGGAGGTAAAAATTGGTTGCAGGAGCTATGGTTAACTATGAAAGGACGAAAAAGCATATAAGTATAGAAACCCAAACTTTATTGAGACAAGACTGACAATGGCGCAATGACAGAAATACTAGAGCAATGAGCGACATGGAGAAATGCTGACAACTAGCTGACAATGGAACGAGGGACAATGAGTATCAATGGGCGACAATGATAACATAGTAACAATAGCGTAATGACGACAATGACAACAATGAGCAGACAATGAGCGGACAATGAGAGACATAGCAACAATGGGAGACAATGGGTAGACAATGAGCAGACAATGAGAGAAAATAGCGACAATGAGCGGACAATGAGTAGACATGAGCAGACAAATGAGCGGACAATGAGCGGACAATGAGCAGACAATGAGCAACAATGAGCGGACAATGGTAGACATCACAAACAATGGATAGACAATGGTAGACAATGAGCAGACAATGAGTAGAAAATGAGCGGACAATGAGCGGACAATGAGTAGACAATGAGCAGACATGAGCAGACAATGAGCAGACAATGAGCAAACAATGAGTGGACAATGAGGGGACAATGAGCGGACAATGGGTAGAAAATGAACAGACAGTGAGTAGACATGAGTAGACAATGAGCAGACAATGAGCAAACAATGAGCGGAAAATGAGGGGACAATGAGCAGACAATGAGTAGTTGAAGTTAACGTTGTTATAATTGCTGTTATGGTAGCTGTAGTAGAAGTAATGGTAGTAAAGTAACTGCAGTAATCCAGTAATACACATGAATACCTAGAACTGACAAAATTCTAATTCGCGTACGTTGATCTTACATACCTCATACCTCTGTACACTGAAACTATGTACCTCATACCTCTGTACACTGAAACTATGTATCTCATACCTCTGTACACTGAAACTATGTACCTCATACCTCTGTACACTGAAACTATGTACATCAAACCTCTGTACGTTGAAAATGTACCTCAAAATTGCGTACATCAAACTTGCGCACATCAAACGTGCGTACATCAAACTTGCGCACATCAAACTTACATACATCAAACTTGTGTACGTTGAACTTACGTATATCAAACTTACGTACATCAAACTTACGTGCATCAAACTTACGTACATCAAACTTACGTACATTAAACTTACGTACATTAAACTTACGTACATCAAGCTTGCGTACATCAAACTTGCGCACATCAAAATTACGTACATCAAACTTGCGTACATCAAGCTTGCGTACATCAAACTTACGTACATCAAACTAACGTACATCAAGCTTACGTACATCACAATTGTGTACGTTAAACTTACTAAGTTTTATATTTATTGGTTACTGAGCCGACATCGTAGCACCCCTGACAGACCCATAGGTGCTCAGTCTCCCCCAACTGTGTAAGAATGAGAACTGAGCACATATTGTTTCTTACAGAGGCGCAATGATGATGGTTCTATCAGCCAATCAACCTCATCTCATATCTGACTGATGGTTCTATCAGCCAATCAACCTCATCTCATATCTGACTGATGGTTCTATCAGCCAATCAACCTCATCTCATATCTGACTGATGGTTCTATCAGCCAATCAACCTCATCTCATATCTGACTGATGGTTCTATCAGCCAATCAACCTCATCTCATATCTGACTGATGGTTCTATCAGCCAATCAACCTCATCTCATATCTGACTGATGGTTCTATCAGCCAATCAACCTCATATCTGACTGATGGTTCTATCAACCAATCAACCTCATCTCATATCTGACTGATGGTTCTATCAACCAATCAACCTCATCTCATATCTGACTGATGGTTCTATCAACCAATCAACCTCATCTCATATCTGACTGATGGTTCTATCAACCAATCAACCTCATCTCATATCTGACTGATGGTTCTATCAGTCATTCAACCTCATCTCATATCTGACTGATGGTTCTATCAACCTCATCTCACATCTGACTTGCAACCTCATCTCATATCTGACTTGCAACTTTATTCCATAAATTCCATGTGTCCATGTGTCCATGTGTCCATGTGTCCATGTGTCCATGTGTTGCTGGGGCGTGCACGGGGAGCAAAGAATAGTACCACTACGACATTCTTCTTCTTCTTCTTCTTCTGCGTTCTCACTAGATTGGGATTTCGGATTCTCTAATAAAGGCTGCCGTCTGCCTCAGATTATCAGTCACGCCATACAGTTTGTCTTGGACGCTAGTGTAATTGGGCCACCTCTCTCTTCTCAGGTTTGCATACTGGTGGCAGTTCTGTAGGATATGTTCTGTTGTCATACTTGCCAAGCCACAGGGGCACAGGTCGTTGGTGACTATCTTGAATTTAGTGTACAGGTGGTGTCTCATTCTGTTGTGACCCGTCCGGAGGCGAAGTATGGCTGTCTGGTCCTTTCTGGACAGTTGGTAATATCCATCATTCTTGTTGGGTTAAGAGGCGACTGAGGTAGGGGACTAGGGACGCTACCCTGGTAAATAAAAAAACGTCGTAGAAATCGGATGTGCTGGCCGGCCTACTTGTAGATGCATAACTGGCACAACGTACAATCGCTCTTAGGCTCGGATCACTTACAAATCACGCAGAGTGGTTTAACAAGTGGTCGATATTAGGTCGATATTGAGCGTTCTAAGAAGAAGATTTCATAGTCTAATTATTCAAATGTTCTCATATCTGTTTTACAACTGAGTTAAGAATGAAGAAATCAAATCTCCAACTACTTGTAGTTATTCCCTTCAGTAAAGCTGTCAACCATATTGAAGCCGTTTCTGCACTCCAGGTCGAGTTAAATGCTACAGATAACTTATTTAAAATTTGTTTATCACGGATGCAACAAGTAACCAGAAACCGCAACTCCGTCATTAACCATTATGCTGTCGGATTATCGCCCCGTTTCTTAGCTTTGTCTCTATTGTTGTGACGTTAAGTCTTAGATAATACTTGATACACTTGCACAGTGTGTCGTGAACGTCTGCTGATTTATGGCAGCCGACCTTCAACGATATCACAGTTTGAAACATAAACAAGGAGGATGGCACACATTTTGTCAATGGCGTTTTCTAAAGAAGGGAGGATTAGTTGTGCCGCCCCTTACATTTGGCAGTTTGATTACATGACATATCCAGTCAATTTTCTCATATATTATTTCTATGTTATATGATGTTATATTATGTGTATGTCATTTGATGTTACCGTTTTGTGTGTTTTATGTTGCTACATTTTTAGCATACCTTATAAATTTGTCCATTGACAAATCGCAGAGAAGATCATTAATGCCTTTGAATGCAAATGTTACAGAAGGATACTTAGAATATCATGGATAGAGAAGAGAACAAATGCTTCTGTTCTGCAACAGCTTGATATTAGAGAAAGTTGGTTATTAAAGAGCATTACATCAAGGTAAATTAAATATTTCAGACACATCAAACAACATTAGTGCCCAGAGAAGATCATTTTGGAGTGAATTATGCCTGAAAGAAGAATGAGAGGTAGACCAAGAAGACGATGGGTGCAGGATGTCATTGACGATCTGAGAATGTCTGCTGCTGACGCCGGCCAACTTGCACAAAATAGAGAGTTTTTCAGGGCTGTTGTCATGGGAGTCAAGTTCCGGAAGGGACAAGTCATTGATGATGATGATGATGATGATGATGATGATGATGATGATGATGATGATGATGATATCAAATTACAGTTTGTTTTATTATTTTTTTCTTCTCATGTAGTGTTACACGTTACATATTACCTGCAAATAATTTATCCATACCGATATATCCTAGGAAACTTGCTCACTCTCTTTTATGGAATTCAGTCCGATATTTCTTGCCTTTCTTTCTAAAGTTTGTTTCATGGTTGCTCAGGACGTCCTTTCTTTCTAAAGTTTGTTTCATGGTTGCCCAGGTTGTTCTTTCTTTCTAAAGTTTGTTTCATGGTTGCCCAGGTTGTTCTTTCTTTCTAAAGTTTGTTTCATGGTTGCTCAGGACGTTCTTTCTTTCTAAAGTGTGTTTCATGGTTGCCTAGGACGTTCTTTCTTTCTAAAGTGTGTTTCGTGGTTGCTCAGGACGTCCTTTCTTTCTAAAGTTTGTTTCATGGTTGCCCAGGACGTTCTTTCTTTCTAAAGTGTGTTTCATGGTTGCCTAGGACGTTCTTTCTTTCTAAAGTGTGTTTCATGGTTGCCTAGGACGTCCTTTCTTTCTAAAGTTTGTTTCATGGTTGCTCAGGTTGTTCTTTCTTTCTAAAGTTTGTTTCATGGTTGCCCAGGACGTCCTTTCTTTCTAAAGTGTGTTTCATGGTTGCCCAGGATGTCCTTTCTTTCTAAAGTTTGTTTCATGGTTGCCCAGGACGTTCTTTCTTTCTAAAGTTTGTTTCATGGTTGTCCAGGACGTCCTTTCTTTCTAAAGTTTGTTTCATGGTTGCTCAGGATGTTCTTTCTTTCTAAAGTTTGTTTCATGGTTGCCAGGATCGTTCTTTCTTTCTAAAGTTTGTTTCATGTTTGCCAGGACTTTCCTTTCTTTCAAGCTTTTTTCATGAGTTTGTTCAGTCCAGGACGTCTTTCTTTCTAAAGTTTGTTTCATGGTTGCTCAGGACGTCCTTTCTTTCTAAAGTTTGTTTCATGGTTGCTCAGGTTGTTCTTTCTTTCTAAAGTTTGTTTCATGGTTGCCCAGGATGTTCTTTCTTTCTAAAGTTTGTTTCATGGTTGCTCAGGACGTTCTTTCTTTCTAAAGTTTGTTTCATGGTTGCCCAGGACGTTCTTTCTTTCTAAAGTTTGTTTCATGGTTGCTCAGGACTTCCTTTCTTTCTAAAGTTTGTTTCATGGTTGCCCAGGACGTTCTTTCTTTCTAAAGTTTGTTTCATGGTTGCTCAGGATGTTCTTTCTTTCTAAAGTTTGTTTCATAGTTGCCCAGGCTGTTCTTTCTTTCTAAAGTTTGTTTCATGGTTGCTCAGGACGTTCTTTCTTTCTAAAGTTTGTTTCATGGTTGCTCAGGACGTCCTTTCTTTCTAAAGTTTGTTTCATGGTTGCCCAGGTAGTTCTTTCTTTCTAAAGTTTGTTTCATGGTTGCCCAGGACGTTCTTTCTTTCTAAAGTTTGTTTCATGGTTGCCCAGGACGTTCTTTCTTTCTAAAGTTTGTTTCATGGTTGCTCAGGACGTTCTTTCTTTCTAAAGTTTGTTTCATGGTTGCTCAGGTTCTTTCTTTCTAAAGTTTGTTTCATGTTGCCCAGGAGTTCTTTCTTTCTAAAGTTTGTTTCATAGTTGCCTCAGGATGTTCTTTCTTTCTAAAGTTTGTTTCATGGTTGCTCAGGACGTCCTTTCTTTCTAAAGTTTGTTTCATGGTTGCCCAGGACGTTCTTTCTTTCTAAGAGGTTTTTCGTTTCATGGTTGCCCAGGACTTTCTTCTTTCTAAAGTTTGTTTCATGGTTGCCAGGACGTTCCTTTCTTTCTAAAGTTTGTTTCATGGTTGCCCAGGATGTTCTTTCTTTCTAAAGTTTGTTTCATGGTTGCCCAGGACGTTCTTTCTTTCTAAAGTTTGTTTCATGGTTGCTCAGGAGTCCTTTCTTTCTAAAGTTTGTTTCATAGGTTGCCAGGAGTTCTTTCTTTCTAAAGTTTGTTTCATGGTTGCCAGGATGTCCTTTCTTTCTAAAGTTTGTTTCATAGGTTGCTCAGGATGTTCTTTCTTTCTAAGTTTGTTTCATGGTTGCTCAGGACGTCCTTTCTTTCTAAAGTTTGTTTCATGGTTGCCCAGGTAGTTCTTTCTTTCTAAAGTTTGTTTCATGGTTGCCCAGGAGTCTTTCTTTCTAAGTTTGTTTCATGGTTGCTCAGGACGTTCTTTCTTTCTAAAGTTTGTTTCATGGTTGCCCAGGACGTTCTTTCTTTCTAAAGTTTGTTTCATGGTTGCCCAGGACGTCCTTTCTTTCTAAAGTTTGTTTCATGGTTGCTCAGGATGTTCTTTCTTTCTAAAGTTTGTTTCATGGTTGCCAGGACGTTCCTTTCTTTCTAAAGTTTGTTTCATGTGCTCCAGGATGTCTTTCTTTCTAAAGTTTGTTTCATGGTTGCTCAGGTAGTTCTTTCTTTCTAAAGTTTGTTTCATGGTTGCCCAGGACGTTCTTTCTTTCTAAAGTTTGTTTCATGTTTGCCCAGGACGTTCCTTTCTTTCTAAAGTTTGTTTCATGGTTGCTCAGGACGTCCTTTCTTTCTAAAGTTTGTTTCATGGTTGCCAGGATGTCTTTCTTTCTAAAGTTTGTTTCATGGTTAGCTCTCAGGACAGTTCTTTCTTTCTAAAGTTTGTTTCATGGTTGCCCAGGACGTCCTTTCTTTCTAAAGTTTGTTTCATGGTTGCTCAGGACGTTCTTTCTTTCTAAAGTTTGTTTCATGGTTGCTCAGGAAGTCCTTTCTTTCTAAAGTTTGTTTCATGGTTGCCCAGGATGTTCTTTCTTTCTAAAGTTTGTTTCATGGTTGCCCAGGACGTTCTTTCTTTCTAAAGTTTGTTTCATGGTTGTCCAGGACGTCCTTTCTTTCTAAAGTTTGTTTCATGGTTGCTCAGGACGTCCTTTCTTTCTAAAGTTTGTTTCATGGTTGCCCAGGACGTTCTTTCTTTCTAAAGTTTGTTTCATGGTTGCCCAGGACGTTCTTTCTTTCTAAAGTTTGTTTCATGGTTGCCCAGGACGTTCTTTCTTTCTAAAGTTTGTTTCATGGTTGCCAGGACGTCTTTCTTTCTAAAGTTTGTTTCATGGTTGCTCAGGATGTCCTTTCTTTCTAAAGTTTGTTTCATGGTTGCTCAGGATGTTCTTTCTTTCTAAAGTTTGTTTCATGGTTGCTCAGGACGTTCTTTCTTTCTAAAGTTTGTTTCATGGTTGCTCAGGGTTCTTTCTTTCTAAAGTTTGTTTCATAGTTGCTCAGGACGTTTTCTTTCTTCTAAAGTTTGTTTCATGGTTGCCCAGGAGTTCTTTCTTTCTAAAGTTGTTTCATGTTCAGGAGTCCTTTCTTTCTAAAGTTTGTTCTAGGTTGCCAGGACGTTCTTTCTTTCTAAAGTTTGTTTCATGGTTGCTCAGGACGTTCTTTCTTTCTAAAGTTTGTTTCATGGTTGCTCAGGACTTCCTTTCTTTCTAAAGTTTGTTTCATGGTTGCCCAGGATGTCCTTTCTTTCTAAAGTTTGTTTCATGTGTTCCCAGGACGTTCTTTCTTTCTAAAGTTTGTTTCATGGTTGCTCAGGTTGTTCTTTCTTTCTAAAGTTTGTTTCATGGTTGCTCAGGACGTTCTTTCTTTCTAAAGTTTGTTTCATGGTTGCCCAGGTTGTTCTTTCTTTCTAAAGTTTGTTTCATGGTTGCCCAGGACGTTCTTTCTTTCTAAAGTTTGTTTCATGGTTGCCCAGGACGTTCTTTCTTTCTAAAGTTTGTTTCATGGTTGCTCAGGTTGTTCTTTCTTTCTAAAGTTTGTTTCATGGTTGCCAGGACGTTCTTTCTTTCTAAGTTTGTTTCATGGTTGCTTCTTCAAGTTTTTGTGAGATATTTTTTAGTTTTTTTTGCAGTTTCTAATTTTAGTCTTTTTATTTTTAGTTCGCCTTCTTTCTGTTTTTTATGAGTTTAAGTTTTTTCATGGTTGAGGTGTCTTCTAGTTTTTTCTGGTCAGTTCTTCAAGTTCAAGGATCTTTTAAGTTGTTGGTGAGGATTCTCAGTTGTTATGGTGAGATCTTCTTGTTGTTTTGTTCATTCTTTTCTAATTTTTCTGTTGTAGATCCTCTTTCTAAAGTTTTTCTTGAGATCTTTCTTCTAAAGTTGTTTCAGTTCCAGTGTTCTTCTTTCTAAAGTTTGTTTCTGGTTGCAGGTGTTTCTTTCTAAAGTTTGTCATGGTTGCAGAGTTTCTTCTAAGTGTTTCATGTGCAGGGTCTTTCTTTCAAGTGTTCTGGTTCTAGGTCTTTCTTTCAAAGTTTGTTTCATGGTTGCAGGTTCTTTCTTTCTGTTTTAGTTCTAGATTTCTTTTCTAAAGTTGTTTCATGGTTGCAGGAGTCTTTCTTTCTAAAGTTTGTTTCTGGTTTAGGTCTTCTTTCAAGTTGTTTCATGGTTGCCCAGGATGTCTTCTTTCTAAGTTTGTTTCATGGTTTCAGGAGTCTTCTTTCTAAGTTTGTTTCATGTTAGAGTCCTTTCTTTCTAAGTTGTTTCATGGTTGCCAGGGTCTTTCTTCTAAAGTTTTTCATGGTTGCCAGGGTTCTTTCTTTCTAAAGTTTGTTTCATGGTTGTCAGGATGTCTTTCTTTCTAATTTGTTCATGGTTCTAGATCTTTCTTCTAAAGTTTTTTCATGGTTCAGGATTCTTTTCTTTCAAAGTTTGTTCATGGTTGCAGGTGTTCTTCTCTAAAGTTGTCATGGTTGCCAGGGTCTTTCTTTCTAAAGTTTGTTCATGGTTGCAGGATGTTCTTTCTTTCTAAAGTTGTTTCATGGTGCCAGGACGTCCTTTCTTTCTAAAGTTTGTTTCATGGTTGCCCAGGACGTTCTTTCTTTCTAAAGTTTGTTTCATGGTTGCGATGTCTTTCTTTCTAAGTTTGTTCATGGTTGCCAGGAGTTCTTTCTTCTAAAGTTTGTTTCATGGTTGCAGGAGTCTTTCTTTCTAAAGTTTGTTTCATGGTTGCAGGATCTTTCTTTCTAAGTTTGTTTCATGGTTGCCAGGAGTCCTTTCTTTCTAAGTTTGTTTCATGGTTGCCAGGGTCTTTCTTCTAAAGTTTGTTTCATGGTTGCCCAGGAGTCTTTCTTCTAAAGTTTTCATGGTTGCAGGAGTCTTTCTTTCTAAGTTTGTTCATGGTTCCAGGATTCTTTCTTTCTAAAGTTTGTTTCATGGTCCAGGACGTCTTTCTTCTAAAGTTTGTTTCATGGTTGCCAGGCGTCTTTTCTAAAGTTGTTTCATGGTTGCCGGATCTTTCTTTTAAAGTTTGTTTCATGGTTCAGGAGTCTTTCTCAAAGTTTGTTTCATGGTTGCCAGGGTCTTCTTCAAGTTTGTTTCTGGTTGCCAGACTTCTTCTAAGTTTGTTCATGGTTGCAGGGTCTTTCTTTCTAAGTTGTCTGTCAGTTTCTTAAGTTTTATTCTTTCTAAGTGTTCTGGTTGCGGGCTTCAAAGTGTTCAGGTTCAGCGTTCTTTCTTCAGTTTTTCTGTTTCAGATCTTTTTATTTTTGTCGTCTTTCTAAGTGTTCATGGTCAGTCTTCTTTATGTTTGGTTCGTTCTTTTCTGTTTTTTCGTGTTTTTTCAGTTTTCTTCAGTCTTTCTCTAAAGTTTGTTATTTGCCAGATTCTTTTAAAGTTGTTTCATGGTTGCGGTTTTCAAAGTTTGTTTCAGTCTTTCTTTCTAGTTTGTTTTGGTGCAGATCTTTAAAGTTTGTTTGTTGCCAGTTTCTTTTTTTTCTTCAGTTCTCTTTTATTTCAGTTCCTTCTTTAAAGTGTTCTGGTTGCAGGAGTTTTTAGTTTCTGTTCAGTTTTTCTTTAGTTGTTCTTTCAGGTCTTTCAATTTGTTTCATGTTGCAGGTGTTCTTTCTAAAGTTTGTTTCATGTGCCAGGCGTTCTTCTTTCTAAAGTTTGTTCTGTTGCTTCTTTCAAGTTTGTTTCATGGTGCCGGTTTTCTTCGATGTTCCATTTCAGTTTTTAGTGTTAGGTCTTCAAGTTTGTTCGGTAGATTCTTCTTTTGTTCCAGACTTCTTTTTTAGTTTCTTCAGTTTTCTTCAGTTTCTTCAGATTTTCTTCAGTTGTCTGTTCAGGTCTTTCTCAGTTTTAGTTCAGGTTCCAAGTTTTCTTCCAGGTTCTTTTTTTTTTCTGTTCGCGGCTTCTTCTTGTTTGTTCATGGTTGCCTCTCTTTTCATTTGTTTCATGGCCAGTCTTCAAGTTTTTCTTGTGTTCTTTCTAGTTTCTTATTTTCTTTCATTTTTTGTTCAGGGTTCTGTTTTCTGTTTCTTTTCGTTTGTCAGGCTGTTCTTTCAGTTTGTTTCTGTTCAGAGTCTTCTATTTGTCCGTGTTTTTCTTTCTTTGTCGTTCTCAGTGTCTTTTTCTAGTTTTATGTTCCCAGGTGTTCTTTTTAGTTTTTCATTTCGTCTTTCCTAAAGTTTTTCTGTTCCTTTTTTTCTTTCTAAAGTTTTCTTTTCTTTCTTTCTAATGGTTTAGCCGGACTCGTCTTTCTTTCTAAAGTTTGTTTCATGGTTGCCCAGGTAGTTCTTTCTTTCTAAAGTTTGTTTCATGGTTCCAGGTTCTTCTTTCTAATTTGTTTCATGGTTGCCCAGGTTTTTTTTTCTAAAGTTTGTTCTTTCCAGGACCTTTTCTTTCTTTCAAAGTTTGTTTCAGGTTGCTGGACGTCTCTTTCTTTAAGTTTGTTTTTGGTTGCTCGGATGTCCTTTTTTTATGTTCAGTTGTTTCTTTCCAGTTTTTTCCTTTCTTTCAGGTTTTGCTTTCTTTCAAAGTTTTTCTTTCAGGAGTTTCTTTTTAAAGTTTGTTTCTGTTCCAGAGTTTTTCTAATTGTTTGTTGCATGTCTTTCTTTCTAAAGTTTGTTTCATGTTGCCCAGGTTCTTTCTTTCTAAAGTTTGTTTCATGGTTGCCTAGGACGTTCTTTCTTTCTAAAGTTTTTTAATTTGCCCGGAGTTTTTTCTAAAGTTTGTTTCATGGTTTCGGACGTCCTTTCTTTCAAAGTTTTTTAGGTTGCCCAGGACGTCCTTTCTTTCTAAAGTTTCATGGTCTAGTCTTCTTCAGTTGTTTCAGCGTTTCTTTCTTTCTAAAGTTTGTTTTGGTTCCAGGAGCTTCTTCTTTCTAAATTTGTTTCATGGTTGTCCAGGACGTCCTTTTTTCTAAAGTTTGTTTCATGGTTTCAGGATGCCTTTCTTTCTAAAGTTTGTTTCATGTTGCCAGGTGTCCTTTCTTTCTAAAGTTTGTTTCGGTTCTCTAGGAGTTCTTTCTTTCTAGAAGTTTGTTTCTGGTTCTAGAGTTTTTTTTCTAAAGTTTTTTCATGTTACGTTTTTCTTTCTTCAAGTTTGTTTCATGTTTTAGTTTTTCTTTCTAGATTTTTTCTAAGTTTTCAGGAGTCTTTTTTCTAAAGTTTGTTTCATGGTTGCTCAGGATGCCTTTCTTTCTAAAGTTTGTTCATTTGCCAGGTTGTTCTCTTCTTTAATTTTTTATTTGTTCAGGACGTTCTTTCTTTTAAAGTTTTTCATGGTTGCCCAGGATTCTTTCTTTCTAAAGTTTGTTCTGGTTGTCCAGGACGTCCTTTCTTTCAAAGTTTGTTTCATGGTTGTCAGGATTCCTTTCTTTCTAAAGTTTGTTTCATGGTTCATGTTTCTTTCTTTCTAAAGTTTTTTCATGGTTGCTCAGGACGTTTTTCTTTCTAAAGTGTTTGTTTATTTCCAAGGTTGTTCTTGTTCTAAAGTTTGTTCTTTTTCAAAGTTCTTTCTTTCTAAAGTTTGTTTCTTTTACGGCTGTTCTTGTTCAGAGTCTTTTTCTGGTTCGGTTCCGGGTTCCTTTCTTTCTAAAGTTTGTTTCATGGTTGCCCAGGAGTTCTTTCTTCTAAAGTTTGTTTCGTTCAGAGGTTTTCTTTTCTTTCTTTCTAAGTTTGTTTCTGTTGCCTAGGATTCCTTTTTTCTAAAGTTTGTTTCAGTTGCCCGACGTCCTTTTTCTAAAGTTTGTTTCTGGTTCGCTCCTTTTTCTTTCTAAAGTTTCTTTCAAAGTTTTTCATGGTTGCTCAGGTTCTTTTTTAAAGTTTGTTTCATGGTTGCCCAGGTGTTCTTTCTTTCAAAGTTTGTTTCTGGTTGGACGTCTTTCTTTCTAAAGTTTGTTTTGGTTGCCCAGGACGTTCTTTCTGTTCTTTTAGGTTGCTCAGTTGTTTTTTTCTAGGTTGTCCAGGGTCGCTTCTTTTCTAAATTTGTTTCATGGTTGCCCAGGGTTCCTTTCTTTCTAAAGTTTGTTTCATGGTTCCAGGAGTCGTTTCTTTACAGTTTCTTTAAAGTTTTTCTTTCTCAGGACGTTTCTTTCTCTAAGTTTTTCATGGTTGCCCAGGTGTCCTTCTTCCAGAAGTTTGTTTCAATTGTTCATGGTTCAGATGTCTTTTCTTCAAAGTTTTTCTCATGGTTCGTGCCGTTTTCTTTCTAAAGTTTTTTTGGTGTGCTGAGCTTTCTTTCTAAAGTTTGTTTCTGGTTGCCTGAGTTTTTTCTTTCAAAGTTTTTTCTGTAAGTTTTTTTTTCTTTTAAATTTGTTTCATGGTTGCTCAGTGTTCTTTCTTTCTAAAGTTTTTTATGGTTGCCCAGGTGTTCTTTCTCTAAAGTTTTTTCATGGTTGCCCAGAGTCTTTCTTTCTAAAGTTTGTTTCATGGTTGCCCAGGATGTCTTTCTTTCTAAAGTTTGTTTCATGGTTGCTTCTTTTCTTCTAAAGTTTGTTTTGGTTGCCCAGGTTGTTCTTTCTTTCTAAAGTTTTTTATGGTTGCCCAGGTTGTCTTTCTTTCTAAGTTTGTTTCTTGGTTCCAGGTTTTTTTGTTCTAAGTTGTTTCTGGTTGCCGGAGTTTTTCTTCAAAGTTTCGTTTGGTTGCCCACGTTTCTTTCTAAAGTTTGTTTCATGGTTGCCCAGGTTGTTCTTTCTTTCTAAAGTTTGTTTCATGGTTGCCTAGGACGTTCTTTCTTTCTAAAGTTTGTTTCATGGTTGCCCAGGATGTCCTTTCTTTCTAAAGTTTGTTTCATGGTTGCCCAGGACGTCCTTTCTTTCTAAAGTTTGTTTCATGGTTGCTCAGGTTGTTCTTTCTTTCTAAAGTGTGTTTCATGGTTGCTCAGGACGTTCTTTCTTTCTAAAGTTTGTTTCATGGTTGCTCAGGTTGTTCTTTCTTTCTAAAGTGTGTTTCATGGTTGCCCAGGACGTCCTTTCTTTCTAAAGTTTGTTTCATGGTTGCTCAGGTTGTTCTTTCTTTCTAAAGTTTGTTTCATGGTTGCTCAGGACGTTCTTTCTTTCTAAAGTTTGTTTCATGGTTGCTCAGGTTGTTCTTTCTTTCTAAAGTTTGTTTCATGGTTGCCCAGGATGTCCTTTCTTTCTAAAGTTTGTTTCATGGTTGCTCAGGTTGTTCTTTCTTTCTAAAGTTTGTTTCATGGTTGCTCAGGACTTCCTTTCTTTCTAAAGTTTGTTTCATGGTTGCTCAGGTTGTTCTTTCTTTCTAAAGTTTGTTTCATGGTTGCCCAGGTTGTTCTTTCTTTCTAAAGTTTGTTTCATGGTTGCCCAGGTTGTTCTTTCTTTCTAAAGTTTGTTTCATGGTTGCCCAGGTTGTTCTTTCTTTCTAAAGTTTGTTTCATGGTTGCCCAGGACTTCCTTTCTTTCTAAAGTTTGTTTCATGGTTGCTCAGGTTGTTCTTTCTTTCTAAAGTTTGTTTCATGGTTGCTCAGGACGTCCTTTCTTTCTTGAACTCCGTGCCTTTGCATTCAGTGTCTGCTTTGTGATTCTTTGATAATTTCTTCTCAGAGTATACTCAACATGTTTCCATCTTCTCTTTCTTATAACAGATGTTACTAGTGGTTGACTGAACAGTTTCCTGATTTCATCGCTTCTCTTCAATTCGTTTCATGTTATGTTCATTATTTCTTCTTCTTTTTTAAATAACATATGAAGATACAGATAACATATGACGATACAGATAACATATGAAGAGAAAGATAACATATGAAGATAAAGATAACATATGAAGATACAGATAACATATGAAGATACAGATAACATATGAAGATACAGATAACATATGACGATACAGATAACATATGAAGATACAGATAACATATGAAGATACAGATAACATATGAAGATACCGATAACATATGAAGATACAGATAACATATGAAGATACAGATAACATATGAAGATACAGATAACATATAACTTATATAACATACAGATAACTTGTGTGTGTATCACATGATACGTTATGAATGGTGTAAGACAAAGGAGTGACTTCATTGTACTGGGTTTCTTCCATATCTATATATGTGGCGAGTCTCTGTGGCGAGTCTCTGTGGCGAGTCTCTGTGGCGAGTCTCTGTGGCGAGTCTCTGTGGCGAGTCTCTGTGGCGAATATATGTGGCGAATCTACGTGGCGAGTCTCTGTGGCGAGTCTCTGTGGCGAGTCTATGTGGCGAGTCTCTGTGGCGAGTCTATGTGGCGAGTCTCTGTGGCGAGTCTATGTGGCGAGTCTCTGTGGCGAGTCTCTGTGGCGAGTCTCTGTGGCGAGTCTCTGTGGCGAGTCTATGGGGCGAGTCTCTGTGGCGAGTCTATGTGGCGAGTCTCTGTAGCATAGAGGCCAGGTACTCGTCTCTCACTCAAGAGGTACTCGGTTCGCTCGGCTTTTAAAGCTGGTAATCTTTAAGTTTTGAACATTGGTAATCTTGACGTCTTGAACATTGGTAATTGTTACCTTGTGATCATTAGTAATCTTGGCGTCTTGAACGCTGGTAATCTTGACGTATTAACCATAACACCGGGCAACAATCCGGTAGCAGTGTGACGACACTGGGCAACAATCCGGTAGCAGTGTGACGACAAAAGAAGAAGAAGAACCACTGGAAATTTTGACGTCTTGGCCGGTGGTAATCTTCACGTCTTAAAAACAGATAATGTTAAAGTCTTGTTTTGACCACTGGTTATCTTCATGTTTTGTGTTGACTAATGCTAATCTTAACGTTCTGTGTTGACTAATGCTAATCTTAACGTTTTGTGTTGACTAATGCTAATCTTAACGTTTTGTGTTGACTAATGCTAATCTTAACGCTCTGTGTTGACTAATGCTAATCTTAACGTTCTGTGTTAACCACTGTTAATCTTAATGTCTTGTTTTTGACCACTGGTTATCTTCACGTTTCATGTTGACCACTTCTTGCTGTCTTCTCTTCAAGACCACTCAGGTCAAGACCACTGCTGCTCTTTGATTCTCACAGTAGACTCTATCATGTCGAGTGTCACAGATTTCATCGTTAATTCACTTTGCTAGATCATATTCCAGCTAACACTACACTATCTTGTGTACACAAGTGCTAATATCTACTGTATCACTTAGAAGTCGTATGTACTTTCTGTCAGAACTAAATATAGATGACAGAAGATAAGGTTCAGTTACAGTTAACTAGTTCTCGTTACGTACATGGAGATCTACTCTCATTTGTGACAAAACACCTGGAAGCAACAACAACGGTATTGGAATTATTGTCTCTCAAAGTATTCACTGTTTAGTTTTTATTTAGTTGTCGCATCATCATCACTGTACGTGGAACCAATTATCAATTCAATGTTACAACCAAGCAAAGAGCCAATGTGTAAAACAAAAACAGGCAGAAATAAGCATATAGTGGATTCTATCTCACTGTGGTATTGAATGTAATGAGAGCGATGCCGAGTTCCTGGTTAAGTAAGGTAGTGCCAAAGAAAAAATCAACCAACCACTGTCTTTCATGAGGTCAAAACCCTTATAAAGATCAAATCTGCAGTAGACTGGAAGACAAATACTGGATATGATTATGGAAAAGACTTCCTCACAGACATCGGGAGAACAGACCAGGTCATTATTTTTTTAAAATTAAGTAAAGATACCCTTATTGTACCACGTAGTAAATAGGTTATTACGGTGTTAGACCCGTATTTTATGTTCCTTAAGTAACGGAGGACACTGCAGACTCAACAGACACGTATATAGACTAGAAATAAGTCAAACAGCTCTCTGTCAGTGTCAGCAGGCGGAACAGACACTAAAGCATGTCCTGCAAGACTGTTCTCTTCTGGGTTAACTGAGAAGCAACATGTGACCACACCCAATCGACCTGAAAACTAAGCTTTGGGTAAACCGGATAGACCTCAAGATGACTTGCCCAGTTTGTGATCCATATCGAATTGAGGACATGGTAAGATACAGCCGAAGAAGTAGCGGAAGATTTAGTGATACCTTCGTATGTTTGTTAAATCGATGTTTTGTTTCATGTATGTACTATGTTCTTTTATTTGATCTTGGAGGAAAGAGAATCTTGCTGACGGTTCCCATCAAAGTGATCAAATAGTTCATGAGGATGTGTACACAGCTGACACTCTGACGTTGTCTAAATATGTCTAGAGTCGAAGGATTGACTTCATTCCCCAAGTTGTAGTCATGGGCGTTCATACGTTAATTCAGGTCGGGAAGGCAAGAAGGAAGAGAAGAGGGAACAAGTGTCACCTGAAAAATGGAGTGTTGATAAAACAGTTTTATACTCATCTGGTCCTATCCGGTTTACGAGTAGTCTTTCTCCTTTTTTTTTCTTAAATTTTCCCCTCCTGGAAAAACATCTATAGACGCCCATGGCCGAAGCTGCTAGTGAGATTTTTGTCAAATTTGTCTAGTTTATTTCTTTGAATTATACTTGATGTGTTATTATATTTATAGTAACAGCTGACTGATTCTCCATTGTGTCCAGTATTTGCTTGCCATGTACAAAACATTTAAAAACATAAAATACATTTCTGGTCATTATTCCCTTGTTAACTTGCATCTACCACGTCTACCAGTATTATATGTCCAACATATACAAAGTTATTCTCTAAATGTCAACATACGACCATATTCTGTTTTGTGTGAACATATTGTGAGTATTATCTATAACTAGAATACATAACGAAGAAAATTAGGTATAGCCAACATGCTTATCGAAGCCTTGACCTTTTAACACTGACCCGAGCCGCGAATTACAGCCGTAGTTAGCTTGTTTAGAATGTGAGCGTCCTGGCCGTGATCGTATAGTGGTTAGTACTTCGCGTTGTGGCCGCGACAACCCAGGTTCGAATCCTGGTCACGGCATAAAATGGCTGCTGTGTTGTCTCGCATTGCCAAGCTCTTATTTTTTTTCACTTTCTCTTTTATAATCTTTACTAATCTTTTAATATCTTGTATATCTTTTGACCTCTTGTGTCTTCTATATTGTGTTGTCCATTATTTATTTCTTTATCTGTGTTTGAAAATTAAAAAAGGAAATCAAAGATATGAAAAGTAAAAGCTAAAATGTAGATACGAAGTAAGACATAAGAAGATCGACGTTCTAAAGGACTGTTGGAGTAGAAAGATTCTACTCACAATGATGGTATGGTGATATGTTGTAGGAATTACCTAAAGTAAATCTATTGACATGACATAGCCACCTGCCCAACGTGTTCGTACAGCGTTGGACGATGGGTGACAAGTCCTCTGTGAGTGCGGTTCAATTCCGCGGGCTGGCAGAAAAATAAAAGGTTCTCCAGATTTATGGTGTTCATGGCACCGAACCGAAGCGTTACGATGTCCATGACACCGAGTCGAAGAGCTGAAAGCTCAAGTGCTTCTGGATTTTTAAAACAAATTGACACGACATCCACATTGTACGTAAGGGACTCCGTTTACTTGGGCCGTTGTTGTATCTGACTCTCAGTCGATGCTTCACAAGATTCAAAATGGCAGGTTTCCGGTATGAGTGGATGTCGTATATAGAGGTTTCTAACCTTCAGAGGCTTACGTGGATATACTGTCCTGGGCATGCGGGTGTTTACGGTAATGAGAGAGCGGGCAGGCTTTCATCAACAGCATTGCTAGTAGGAGAGGTGAAGATGGATAAGGGAGATGTTCTTCTGTCTCTTCACAACGGACTGTTGGATGAAGACACTAAAAGACATGATGAACTGATCCAGCGATTTAATGAGTTTGGAGTTATCCTTTGTACAAGTAGAACTGGATGTCCGAGGGGCAGGTGAGGAGTGTTTTCTTCTTCTTCTTCTTCTTCTTCTTTGCGTTCGTTCTTTACGACCAATTTGAATCACTCTTTGTGATATGTTTGATCTTTGCCAAGAACGTGTATACGTTGCACATTGGTTTGTAGGCCCCTAAACGCATAGACTTCTACAAATTTAGGACATGTGCATCCGATTTCATCCAAACCTCCTTAGTCGCCTCTTACGACATGCGTGGCAGGAAACAGTGGTTCTATTCTTTATACCCAACATTTGGGCCCCGGTAACCACTCGGACGAGGAGTGTGTTTAACTTGCGAGCCACGGGAACTATCAGTATGCACACTCTTCGATATCTGTTGGGGGAGACTGAGCACCTATGGGTCTGTTCGAAGTGCAATGACGTCGGTTCAGTAAGCATTAACCAATAACGTCGGTTCCGTAAGCAATAACCAATAACGTAAGGAACCATTCAGTGTAAGATACAATTACGTGACATTTCTCATTAAAATCAGAAAATCAAAATTGACATGTGTAACAATAACGAGATAATAGAGGTAAATCATGATATCTTCTTCTTCTTCATCGATCGCTCTATATCGACCACTTGTTAAGCCATTCTTTGTGATTTGTATGTGATCGGAACCTAAGAGTGATTGGACGTTGTATCAGTTATGCACCTATAAGTATGTTAGCACATCCGGTTTCTACAATGTTTTTAATTAACTAGGGTAGCTTCCATAAGCCCCTATCTCAGTCACCCATATTTTTCCAGACTATCGCCACCCACATTAGCTTCGTCATTACAATAATGGTTTCGCTTGATGAATCACTCATACAAGACAGATCAGAATGGAGAGACGAAGCAATGAAGCAAATCTCCGTCAACATTAACTGACTTCAACATTATTCCTTCTCCCAGCAGCTGATTTTCATGAATGGATCAGAAAATTGCTTTGTTGTTACATTTTCAAGGACGCATATTTTTATTTTTATTGAAAGATATCATCTTAAATAGTTTTATTTGGCTTTTCTTTGCTTTCTTGCAATTTGAGTAAAATGTTAAGTTGCTTTGAAACGTGTTTGAGATGTTATGATAATTCATGGTATCGTCTTGAAGTATCCGATTATATGACAACTTAACCTGCATCCACCATCGTTATTCACTTGTTATTTATATGTTGCTAAGGAGTATTGTTGTGATGTAGTTATTGTGTAGTGGTTGAGGAGCATTGTTGTGATGTTGCTGTTGTGTAGTGGTTGAGGAGCATTGTTGTGATGTTGCTAGTATTGCTATGATGTTGCTAGTATTGCTATGATGTTACTAGTATTGCTATGATGTTGCTAGTATTGCTATGATGTTGCCAGTGTATTGCTATGATGTTGCTAGTGTATTGCTATGATGTTACTAGTATTGCTATGATGTTGCTAGTATTGCTATGATGTTGCTAGTATTGCTATGATGTTGCTAGTGTATTGCTATGATGTTGCTAGTATTGCTATGATGTTGCTAATATTGCTATGATATTACTAGTATTGCTATGATGTTGCTAGTATTGCTATGATGTTGCTAGTATTGCTATGATGTTGCTAGTATTGCTATGATGTTGCTAGTGTATTGCTATGATGTTGCTAGTATTACTATGATGTTACTAGTATTGCTATGCTGTTGCTAGTATTGCTATGATGTTGCTAGTATTGCTATGATGTTGCTAGTATTGCTATGATGTTGCTAGTGTATTGCTATGATGTTGCTAGTGTATTGCTATGATGTTGCTAGTATTGCTATGATGTTGCTAGTGTATTAGCTATGATGTTGCTAGTATTGCATAATGATGTTACTAGTATTGCTATGCTGTTGCTAGTATTGCTATGATGTTGCTAGTATTGCTATGATGTTGCTAGTATTGCTATGATGTTGCTAGTGTATTGCTATGATGTTGCTAGTGTATTGCTATGATGTTGCATAGTATTGCTATGATGTTGCTAGTGTATTGCTATGATGTTGCTAGTGTATTGCTATGATGTTGCTAGTATTGCTATGATGTTGCTAGTATTGCTATGATGTTGCTAGTATTGCTATGATGTTGCTAGTATTGCTATGATGTTGCTAGTATTGCTATGATGTTGCTAGTGTATTGCTATGATGTTGCTAGTGTATTGCTATGATGTTGCTAGTGTATTGCTATGATGTTGCTAGTATTGCTATGATGTTGCTAGTATTGCTATGATGTTGCTAGTATTGCTACGATGTTACTAGTATTGCTATGATGTTGCTAGTGTATTGCTATGATGTTGCTAATATTGCTATGATATTACTAGTATTGCTATGATGTTGCTAGTATTGCTATGATGTTGCTAGTATTGCTATGATGTTGCTAGTATTGCTATGATGTTGCTAGTGTATTGCTATGATGTTGCTAGTGTATTGCTATGATGTTGCTAGTATTGCTATGATGCTGCTAGTATTGCTATGATGTTGCTAGTATTGCTATGATGTTGCTAGTATGTTGCTATGATGTTGCTAGTATGTTGCTAGTATGTTGCTATGATGTTGCTAGGATGTTGCTAGTATGTTGCTATGATGTTGCTAGGATGTTGCTAGTATGTTGCTATGATGTTGCTAGTATGTTGCTATGAGGTTGCTAGTATGTTGCTAGTATGTTGCTAGTATGTTGCTAGTATGTTGCTAGTATGTTGCTATGTTGCTATGTTGCTATGTTGCTATGTTGCTATGTTGCTATGATGTTGCTATGATGTTGCTAGTATGTTGCTAGGATGTTGCTATGTTGCTAGTATGTTGCTATGTTGCTAGTATGTTGCTATGTTGCTATGATGTTGCTAGTATGTTGCTATGTTGCTATGTTGCTATGTTGCTATGTTGCTAATATGTTGCTATGTTGCTAGTATGTTGCTATGTTGCTAGTATGTTGCTAGTATGTTGCTATGTTGATATGTTGCTATGTTGCTAGTATGTTGCTATGTTGCTATGTTGCTATGTTGCTAGTATGTTGCTATGTTGCTATGTTGCTAGTATGTTGCTATGTTGATGTGTATGTAGTTAGTATGCCCGTGTCTTGCCGGGACTTACAAGTTGAGCAAAGAATAGTACCACTGGGACCTACAAGGCACGTCGTAAGAGACTACTGGCCCGCCTGCCCAGCGTGTTCGTAGTGCGTTGGATTGCGGATGACTAGCCCTGTGTGAGTGCGGGTTCAATTCCGCGGGCTGGCAGAAAAGCTACAGGTTCCCCAGATTCACCGTGTTCGTGGGACCGAACCGAAGGGTTACGATGTCCATGGCACCGAACCGAAGAGCTGAAAGCTCAAAGGCTTCTGGATCGGAAAAAAGACTACTGAGGTAGGGGCCGAGGAAAGCTATATTATTTTAAAAAGCATCGCAGAAATCAGATGGGCTGGCCTACTTGTAGGAGCATAACTGGTACAACGTACAATCGCTCTTAGGCTCAGATCACATACAGATCACAAAGACTGATTGAATAAGTGATCGATATGGAGAGTTCCCAGAAGAAGATATTGTTACTATAATAATTACATTATGATGCTCTTGAAGTTCTCTTGTCAACTTCAATTATTGGAAGGAAATCATTGAATCAACGGGCTCCCTGACTGATCGTCTCATTTCAATTAGTTGAAAGTATCGACGGTAGAGCACTGACAGAATTACCGGTTAAGATTCCGAATCTGTCCTGCCGACTGCATCAGGAATTGAATACTGCACTATGGTTCGCAAAAATTCAACTGACTATCACACCGGCTAGTACTATTAAACAATTTTGTATTTGACATTCTAACGCATGTACGCAATTTCTCCATATCGTTCTATCCTGAACAACTCGTTCAATCTCTTCTATGGAACTGTGTTAAATATTTCTCGATTCTCTCAGTAAAGCTATGATATATGTTACTTGTACTTGGTGTAAAAACATGTTCCGATTGGTATCTCTTTGCTGTTTAACATTTAAACTTTCCAACATTTTTAAACACCTTAATTGATGCTTCACTTTGTCAAACAATGACCTTCGATAACATAAGACCGGGTAGCTCCGGTAACAATTCTAGGAAATAAGAAAACAATTATCGCATGACCTCGCATTCCAGTATTGTTAGGTAAGACAACTTCATTTAAAAAATATAATAACAACATGATAAATCAAGGTTATATTATGTTACAAATAAAATGTCATGTCAAGGAACATCAGCATTCTTAACATTTTTCATCAATAAATAACCATGGCGGGGCGGCTCGTCATTAAGGGCCAGTGAGCGCCCCACCAAAAACCGATAGGGGGAATAACTTCTCGGAATAGACAAATAATAGTAAATACTCAAAAAGCCATGATTTTTCCGAAAATTTGTGTCTGGCACCACGAAGAAAAATGACCACGAGCCGCCACTGAACCATAAACTCGTAGAATTGTATAAAATGACAAAAGAAGCTTACAGTGTTCACTCAAACACTTTTACAAACCAGCCCTAATTAAACAGTAATTTTTGTTTTCCCATCTGGGCTAGTCGATCATATATTGCCGGAGTCATGGTAAAACTCAGTTGACAAACCCCTTGGGGGTGCAATCTATAGATATTAAGTATATATCTGCTTGTACTTGTGTTGGAAACACACAACAATGTGAAATTGTTCTTTACTGTTATCTTAAGCATCATTTAATCAGTTTTATGTTGTATGTGATATGAGATTAATGTTATCTTAAGCATCATTTAATCAGTTTTATGTAGTCTGTGATATGAGATTAATGTTATCTTAACCCATCCTTTAATCAGTTTTATGTAGTCTGTGATATGAGATTAATGTTATCTTAAGCATCATTTAATTAGTTTTATGTAGTCTGTGATACAAGATTAATGTTATCTTAAGCATCATTTAATCAGTTTTATGTTGTATGTGATACTAGATTAATGTTATCTTAACCCATCCTTTAATCAGTTTTATGTAGTCTGTGATACTAGATTATCAACAGTGACATGTGATATACATTAGTATGAATAGAAAATGAATCAATGAATTATTTATAAATGAACACCGTCTGATAACTAAGCTATTTTGGTATTCCATTCATAATCTTTCTCATATGTTTCTTCAAATATGTCATTAACAGATGTTTCTTCAAATATGTCATTAACAGATGTTACTTCAAATATGTCATTAACATATGTTACTAGGCTAATATTAGAATTATTTATTATGTATGATAACTATTCCAGGCGAATGTGAATAGTTCATTGCTACTTTGTGCCGCGCCAGGTGGTGTTGAACACAGTTGCACTAATATATCTACAATGTTCTAGTTCTGACAGTGAGCTGTACCACCGAATCACCACCAAACAGAAGTTCAATTCCTGGTACGTCAAATTCTTCAGTTCTCTTAGCTGAAAATAGGAAACAGACCGTTCTTCTTCTCCTTCACATTCCAACTCCCAACGGAGCACAGGTCTTCAATAAACGTCTTCCAGCTCTTCCTCTCGCTTGCCATCCCTTCCAATTCTTTCCATGTTTTACCTATTCTTTTAATATCAGCCTCCAGCTCTTTTCTCCAGGTCTGTCTAGGTCTTCCCCTACTCCTCTTTCCGTGCGCGTTCCAAAACAGTGCCTATCTTGCAATGTTTCCGGTAGGTCTTCTCAATTTATGTCCTATTCATTGCCAGCGTCTCTTCCTGAGCTCTTTCAACCAGACCGTTGTGAGTTTGGATAATTATTTAAAGTCGTGGTTACAGTCACTGTAAATGTAAAATGAGTCTCTATAGCGAAGTGGTTAACACGTTTGTCTGTGGTACTGAAGGTTCTGGGTTCGAATCCGGACCGGGTCACAGGTGCAATTTTTTCATGAGATCTCTAGGATTGTTGCCGGAGCTACCGAGTCCGGGATTTGTGCAACAATCTGGGGAATTTCTGCCGATAGGGACGGAGCCATATACGAAAACCATGGACAATGAAGTCAACGCTTCACATTTAGCCCCATTATATTGTACATGCTAGAAAACTGGCACTTTCGACCAGATGTAAAGAACTATGCACTTAAAAGTTTGCACAGAACGCAGAGATGTTCATTATATTCAACTATTCAGTGTCTATTATTATTTTCCAATCTTTATTGTTTTTCAATTTGTTTTGCTTTTATTTATTTTTTAATTTTAATATTTTTGACTTTTATTGTTTTTCATTTTGATCGTTTTCCAGTTTTTATTGCTTTATGTTTTTGTGTGTGTGTTTTAATCTCACAGTTTTTAAATGCTTTCATTTTTTTTATTGTTTTTCAGTTTCTTTTCCAGGAAATGTATTATTTCAAATATTTTGGTTCCACCTACCATATGCCAAATACCAGTGGCGGCTCACGAACATTTTTGCTGGTGGGGCCAGACAAAAAATTATCGGAAAAATCATAGTTTTTGGTTGTTATGTTTTAATTTATAAAATAAAAAATACACGTTACACATTATTTTTGGTAGGGCCCGGCCCCATTGGACCTTAAGGACGAGCCGCCACTGCCAAATACCATAACAAATGAGGAGCTTTTTTAAAAAACGAACAGACTGTGCATCCTTGGAGACCATCATATAAGAGACGAAGATGGAGGTGGTTTGGACATGTATGTTGTATTCCAGTGGGGGTATTGGCTAGGACAGCTCTCAGATGGACAGCGGGTGGGAAGAGAAAGCCTGGACGTCCAAAGGAAACATGGAGAAGAACGGTGGAGAGAGATTTGAAAGATTGGGGCCTGATGTAGGAGACGGTTGATAGAAAGGCAGCAGAACGGCAACAGTGGAAGTCTCTTGTGGAAGTATTATGTGTTAATCCGGACACCAAGTGGATATAGATAGAACTGTATGAGTTACGCTCGACACATACACTACATTTAACACACATTATACACACTAACCCATATACTATACATTTACTACACACACGCACTATAAACCCACCCACATACACGCAAACACTGCGTACACACGATGTGCTCTATTTTCACACTTTAAAGGTAAATGTTCATACCACTTGTTGTAAATTAGAATGAACTTCCTTGTTTACAAAAATTATACTAACCAGAACGGCTGACCGAACCCAACCAGACCAGGAGGGGAGCAGAGAGGTATGGTGTTGCATATGGTCAATCAGCAATTAGAAAACACACCCATTGCCGTGTCGTGGTATGATACAGAGAGGCGGCCGCATCAGGCGGTACCGTAAGGGGGCGATATAAGCAGCAAAATCAAAATTAAAATTGAGGTTATTGAAGGAAAAAACAGTTAAGGGCGGCATTTCGAAGACTTGCATCATACTGAGAAAATGTACCGCACGTCACTGAACACACTGTTCAAGATTCTGTTTCCTCTTCACGACAACACGCCGCTATTGTAACATCTTCGTCTTCTTAAAGAAACAGGGATTGAAATGATCACCACTATGGTGAAGCTGGCTGAAGACCTAACCTTGTATGCTAGGAGTACATCTGCACTCTCATATTCAGCATGTCTATAAGGTTGTAATAATACCATGAGGTTGAAATGGAGCATACATGGCAACTACTTCCAGTCTGAAGATGGAGCATGAAGCCATTACTGCTACCTTCCCGTGGTTCTCTCTGACTTCGTTTACTAGAGCCGTCGTTCTGTCTAACTCAGTCGATGCTTTGTAAAGGTCCAAATTGGCAGGATGCGAAATGAATGGAGGTCGCAACCTCGATGTTTGTAATCTTCATAGACTTACTAGTATCTACATACATATTCACATCCTCCTCGTGTTCGGTTAGACACATAAGGCTTCCACCAAAGATTTCCATTGTATGTGTACATCTCCATATAGATGATCTTGAATTGGCATGGTGGTTGACCTTGTGTGTTTCCTCTGTTAATTATATGTTGGACTCTCTTGCATGATGTGTGTCTGTGAGTTTGCTGGTGACATATGTGTATATATCAGTAAGGATTATCTTGTACTTGCTAAACGGGTGATTGTTCCCACTATGATTTCCATGCCATTTGTCACATCTATACAGAATACACTTGACATATAAACAAGCATTAAGTTTGACAACAACAAAAACATGCTCACAATAGTAACATAATTGCAGGACATGGCCCAGTATGTAGTCCTCTTGTACCATTTGCTTGATAAAGGCCTTTTGGTCGAAACGTTGCTGTGTATTGTTATTGTTTTTGTATTTTGTAAAACTACAGTACTTTCATTTACGTGTTTCTCCTTCAGAAAGGTTGGGCATCTAAAAATCTATGTGATATTCATCATCATCAGTTCCTATCTCCACATCAAATTGCTTCAACGGATCACCAAATCCCTAGTTTCTTGTCTTGATGTTGATTCAGTCAGGATATAATTTGTTCATCTCTTGATGTTTCTATCCCACTTATGTCTCGGTCTTCCTCTTGCTCGTCATCCTTCAACTTTCTCCTCTAATAAGTTTTTTATCAATGTGTCATGTCTTTGTATGTGTTCAAAACATGTTATTTGTGTGTTTTTCGAAGTAGAATACACGCGTGGAATTAGAAAACAAATAAGGAAACGTCTCATCAAGGCAAGTTGTAAACAAACGTCTCATCAAGGCAAGTTGTAAACAAACATTGTAACATAGCTCAACGTTTAGTTGTTAATACTTAAAGTCGCCCGAGTGGTTACCGGGGCCCAAATTGGGATGTAAAGAATAGAACCATTTTTATCTGCCACACATGTCGTAAGAGGCGGCAAAGGAGATTTGAGGTGGGGCTAGCTACCCTACATCGTAAACAACACTAGATGGCTACAGAACGGAGAGCGAATCGAGTAAACGCTGGCTGAAATCGGTCACATCGCCGAAGGATAAGCACCAGAGCTCCAAATGGTGCTGAAGATGTGACGTAAAACACACCAATGCTAAGGCTGCATGAATCAGATTTCCACATGAAAAGAATTTATGGAGAGATCTGGTACATCGATCTGGGTAGTGATTGCGAGAGATAGAGAGAGAGAAAATACTTAAAGTCTTGCATGTACAATTCTGTTTTAGACAGAGAACCATTTTTTTCATATCTCGAGATGTGTAGGGAAATACGGTGGTGTTAGGCATATGTTGTTTTTTTTTTACAGTCGGCACACGATGGGTAATGGGGTCAATATCATGTCTGCCCTCTTAATTTCCCAGTGCTTCACCTGTTGCCCAATTGAGGCTGGGTCGACCTGAGAGTCGTTACGTGGAACGTTCTCTACGTTCCACTGTGGAACTGAACCCGAACCACGACCTAAGAAGCAAGGTAACTAACAACAACACTAATACGTCTCTCAAGAATTATGTTTAACAAGTAGATATTCATATGATATATATGTTACATGTATTCAAGCTATATATTTACTTGATGTTTTATTGTTTCTCTTCTTTTCTATTTCTAGTTTTTATGTGTGTTTTTGTGTTACATTTATTTCGTTATTCGTTTTTATTCCCAGATTTTCATTAGAAACGTTTGAATGTCTCCGTATCTAGTCGTCCATATGTAATTGGTTTTTTCTTAATTCGTCATCCCTGTTGTTCGTTTGCTTGATAAAGCCTTGTTGGTCGAAACGTTGCTGTATATTGTCATTGTTTTTGTAATTTGTAAAACTATAGTACTTTGTAATTACGTGTTTCGTATATTCATATGATACCACTTGTAACTAGACCAAGCTGGAGAAACTCAACTGAAGATTTTTTTTTCAACCGGAAAGTTCTTAAAATTTTATGGAAATAAAACTACGGTTCATATTTGGATTCTTCCCGTTGGACTCAATTTTAATATTAAATGTTATCTTCAACTGTCAAGTAAAAAAAAAAAGGTTACTTGTGTTTTATGATCTATTCACAAAAAGGCAATTGGGCAATGTAAACGTTGGTCTCAGAGTATCATATCTTTTGTTAACTATTCACACAGACTAAATTGTTGAAAAGTTAAATGGCCTTTATGTAAGTGTATATGGGTGTTAAACAATGCAAAAGGGAAACTTGCAATAAAGAGGTGAAATTTCAGCTGTAGCATTGTTTTTTTACTTTTTTCGGATTGTGTGTCTCCCTGGTCTATTGTCCCTGACAATGTACTTTAGTGTATTGCTGAAGTTCTTAGCTGCAATTCAAACTTCATCGTTTGCTCATTTTACACAAATCTCTCCGTCATACACATTTTTTTATATTTTCATTGCTCTTCTGTCTGACACAGGCTGCACAATTCCTCTACATCGTCTCACATCACATACTAGAATTTTGTCGTTATGTATTGCTCTTCTATCTGACACAGGCTGCACAATTCCTCTACATTGTCTCACATCACATTCTAGAATTTTGTCGTTATTCATTGCTCTTCTGTCTGACACAGGCTGCACAATTCCTCTACATCGTCTCACATCACATTCTAGAATTTTGTCGTTATTCATTGCTCTTCTGTCTGACACAGGCTGCACAATTCCTCTACATTGTCTCACATCACATACTAGAATTTTGTCATTATTCATTGCTCTTCTGTCTGACACAGGCTGCACAATTCCTCTACATTGTCTCACATCACATTCTAGAATTTTGTCATTATTCATTGCTCTTCTGTCTGACACAGGCTGCACAATTCGTCTACATTGTCTCACATCACATTCTAGAATTTTGTCATTATTCATTGCTCTTCTGTCTGACACAGGCTGCACAATTCCTCTACATTGTCTCACATCACATTCTAGAATTTTGTCGTTATGAATTGCTCTTCTGTCTGACACAGGCTGCACAATTCCTCTACATTGTCTCACATCACATTCTAGAATTTTGTCATTATTCATTGCTCTTCTGTCTGACACAGGCTGCACAATTCGTCTACATCGTCTCACTTCACATTCTAGAATTTTGTCATTATTCATTGCTCTTCTGTCTGACACAGGCTGCACAATTCCTCTACATTGTCTCACATCACATTCTAGAATTTTGTCATTATTCATTGCTCTTCTGTCTGACACAGGCTGCACAATTCCTCTACATCGTCTCACATCACATTCTAGAATTTTGTCATTATTCATTGCTCTTCTGTCTGACACAGGCTGCACAATTCGTCTACATCGTCTCACTTCACATTCTAGAATTTTGTCATTATTCATTGCTCTTCTGTCTGACACAGGCTGCACAATTCCTCTACATTGTCTCACATCACATTCTAGAATTTTGTCATTATTCATTGCTCTTCTGTCTGACACAGGCTGCACAATTCGTCTACATCGTCTCACATCACATTCTAGAATTTTGTCATTATTCATTGCTCTTCTGTCTGACACAGGCTGCACAATTCGTCTACATCGTCTCACATCACATTCTAGAATTTTGTCATTATTCATTGCTCTTCTGTCTGACACAGGCTGCACAATTCGTCTACATCGTCTCACATCACATACTAGAATTTTGTCATTATTCATTGCTCTTCTGTCTGACACAGGCTGCACAATTCCTCTACATTGTCTCACATCACATACTAGAATTTTGTCATTATTCATTGCTCTTCTGTCTGACACAGGCTGCACAATTCCTCTACATTGTCTCACATCACATTCTAGAATTTTGTCATTATTCATTGCTCTTCTGTCTGACACAGGCTGCACAATTCCTCTACATTGTCTCACATCACATTCTAGAATTTTGTCATTATTCATTGCTCTTCTGTCTGACACAGGCTGCACAATTCGTCTACATCGTCTCACTTCACATTCTAGAATTTTGTCATTATTCATTGCTCTTCTGTCTGACACAGGCTGCACAATTCCTCTACATTGTCTCACATCACATACTAGAATTTTGTCATTATTCATTGCTCTTCTGTCTGACACAGGCTGCACAATTCCTCTACATTGTCTCACATCACATTCTAGAATTTTGTCATTATTCATTGCTCTTCTGTCTGACACAGGCTGCACAATTCCTCTACATCGTCTCACATCACATTCTAGAATTTTGTCATAATTCATTGCTTGACCTTACGTTTTCTTTCCGTCTTAAAACTACTGGAGCCGCCATTAAGGAGGGCCGACCAATTAATTGTTGTCCTTACAATGAAATATCTGTGTTAAGATTTAGGTATGTCTGCCACGTTGTTTCCCTTTTAATACAACATCAGTTTAGTTTACCCTGTCCCATGTTGACGTTCATCATAAGTTGCCATTTCTTAAACACCAGGTCACGAAAGGTTAGGGATAGACAGAAAAAATTATATTTAAAAGATATCACTTTTATCTTACGTTCCGCCCAAGTGGTTACTGGGGCCCAAATTTGGGGTGTAAAGAATAGAACCACTGTTACCTGCCACGCATGTCGTAAGAGGCGACTAAGGAGGTTTGGCTGAAATCGGATGCACATGTCCTAAACGTGCAGAAATCTATGCGTTTAGGGGCCTACCAAACCAATGTGCAACGTATACACGTTCTTGGCAAAGATCAAACATATCACAAAGAGTGATTAAAAGTGGTCGTAAAGAACGAACGTAAAGAAGAAGAAGAAGAAGAAGATCTTACGTTCCAAAGATCATTGGTTCTGTTTACGTGTTCCTTTTTTCGAAGACACACCTAGGATTGTTGCCTGAGCTACGGAGTTCGTGCGTTGTCCAATACTCTCGGCATGTGGCGTGCCATTTCTACGGAGAGGGACCGAAAGATATGGGGTTAACCCCGCTGCAATGAAGTCGGTTCTTCGGCTTTAGACACTTTGTTAAATGGAAAAATTATAAACTTGTCATTCACTTTCTACTCGACTTTACTTCTGTTAGTCTTAGTGTTAGTTCACTTTCTACTCGACTTTACTTCTGTTAGTCTTAGTTCACTTTCTACTCGACTTTACTTCTGTTAGTCTTAGTTCACTTTCTACTCGACTTTACTTCTGTTAGTCTTAGTTCACTTTCTACTCGACTTTACTTCTGTTAGTCTTATTTCACTTTCTACTCGACTTTACTTCTGTTAGTCTTAGTTCTTTTTCTAGTCGACTTTACTTTTGTTAGTCTTAGTGTTTGTTCACTTTCTAGTCGACTTTACTTCTGTTTGTCTTACTGTTAGTTCACTTTCTAGTCGACTTTAATTCTGTTAGTTTCCTATACTTGAATATGTTATTCGTCGATGTAATTTCTGTGAAGCCACCATTTTGCGTCCATTTTTGCGAGAATGTTGTATGTTGTATGTATTCATAATCCTGGTCTCATAATGTCATACAACCAGCAAGACATCACTCACGACATCCGGGTCACGAGATCTATTTATAGCTTTTTATCCACGTTTACACTCTATGAACTCAGACGTAGTCAGGGTCTAATTTGGCGTATTTGACTGCTTTCTGCGTGAAGGATTGCTTTCTTTATCACCAGTGTCCCTCGCCATTCAGGCGAGTCTTACTCAGACTACGAGGTTACAAGTTTCTTAATCTTAATCAAAATGTAAAAACAGACAGTGATAGTTGTGAAAACAGACAGTGATAATTGTGGGAATAGTTATGGATAGTTGTGAGAACAGATAGTGATCGTTGTGGAAATAGATAGTGATAGTTGGGGGAATAGATAGTGATAGTTGTGGGAATAGTTATGGATAGTTGTGAGAACAGATAGTGATCGTTGTGGGAATAGATAGTGATATGGAAATAGATAGTGATAGTTGCGGGAATAGATAGTGATAATTGGGGAAATAGACAGTGATAGTTGTGGGAATAGATAGCGACAGCTGTGGGAATAGACAGTGATAGTTGGGACAACAGACAGCGGTAGTTGTGAAAATAGATAGTGAAAGATGTTGAAATAGACATTAACAGTTGTGGGAATAGTCAGCGATAGTTGTGGGAATAGTCAACGATAGTTGTGGGAATATACAGGGGTAGTTGTGGGAATAGATCGTAAGATGAAGCTATCAATCAAGTATGTCTGTGTAGAACGAGACGACGTTAAACGGCTGTAGAACGAGACAACGTTAAAATGTTGACTGTTATAGTATCGCATCTACTATATAACTGAACTTGACATCCCATTGAAATATCCCATGATGCAACAGAAACGTGTACTGTCCCACCAAACCGAGAACTAATTTATTCATTTACAAACAAATTAGTTGTCAATTTGTTCACAAACTCTTCCTGATACTCTGAAATTAACATAATAATTTCTTCGAATAAAGTCGAGTTTCCAGTATTGAATTCCAGGTTCTCGAATGTATAGATATTTCATAATGTATTGAACAAGCTACAATAATCAGACCGCAGCAAATGATGCTTTGCTGTTCTATACGTCAATTTTTAAAGTAACCTTTGACCTAATAACGAATGGATTAATTGTGGAAAAAATGCAAAACTGGTGGCTCTGTACAAAAGACGAAAAATTCGGTTACAAAGTTCTGAAGACGCAGATGTGCGTATATGACTACTATACGCTATGGTATATCCTGTAAACCTCTCTGCACTCTGCCCTTTCTCTAAACGGGAGTATAGTAATGGGAGAGATATGAATGCTTGGTCGTACTGTCATCTTATTTATCATTCACTTTACGATGACAACTTGAATATGTCTAAATAAATGGATTTATTGATTTATTGATTGATAGGACCATCACCATTGCACTTCAGCAAATAATCATGTGTGCTTAGATATCTTTCTCACATATGATGATCTCAGCGGAAGTGCACTAACTCCTTAGCCCCGGCGAGGGTCAACGATGTTACTTTTAAAATTGGACGAAATTTATTTGAATTTTTAAAATTAATTTTGCACGGGCAGCGGCTTTGCAACCTGCTCTTATCGATTTTCTACATCCAGGGTTCTTTTACGATTTTCTACATCCAGGGTTCTTTTACAATTTTCTACATCCAGGGTTCTTTTACAATTTTCTACATCCAGGGTTCTTTTACAATTTTCTACATCCAGGGTTCTTTTACAATTTTCTACATCCAGGGTTCTTTTACAATTTTCTACATCCAGGGTTCTTTTACAATTTTCTACATCCAGGGTTCTTTTACGTGTTGAACTTGAAGACGGGTCCTATGCTTTATCGCTCATCTCCATTAGGACAAGGTATTTGATCTCACCTACATTGAGATCGTGGATCTCTGGAGAAATATTCTGAACGCTCCAAGAGGGAAACGAGCCGAATACATTTGGAGGAAGGTGTGTGTGCCTTACCGCTACACCACCAGAAATACTCACTTTTGCTTTGTTGAAAATGTTATTTATGTGAACTGTTCCAAGTTTAAAGACTGCAGACTTCTTTGAATTCATCGAGCCGTATGTAGTTTGATATTGACGTGAAGAAGGAAGTAAAGAAATAGAAGATAACAGAGAAATAGAAGATAACAAAGAAATAGAAGATAACAGAGAAATAGAAGATAACAGAAATAGAAGATAACAGAGAAATAGAAGATAACAGAGAAATAGAAGATAACAGAGAAATAGAAGATAACAGAGAAATAAAAGATAACAGAGAAATAGAAGATAGCAAAGAAATAGAAGAAAACAAAGAAATAAAATAAATAAAAGAAAAACAAAGAAATAAAAGAAAAACAAAGAAATAGAAGAAAATACCAAAAAAAAAAAGAATATAAATAATCCCTGAAGTAGCTGTTAACAAGAATCTGTCCTATATAGTGTGTGTGTGTGTGTGTATATGTGGTTTCTATGATTAAGTGGTTAAACTCTTGTCTTACGTTCCGGTGGTCGTATGTTTGAATCCGAACCGCGCCGCCCTGTTCATGAGTGATTTTTTCCAGATACCTCTAGGATTGTTGCCGGAGCTACAGAGTCCATACTTTGTGCAATACTCTTGGTAGGTGGCATGTTATTTCTGCGGACAGGTGACCTAGTCAACTTTGGTAAAACCCGATGCAATGAAGTCAGTGACTTGACTTTCCTCCGTGGGAAACTCTTCACCTTTAAGAGACCGTATCAGATCGAAGTAGATATCCACAATTACCTTTCCTTTGTTGCTCTCAACTGGGACATCACTGATTGCAGACAGTACCATCAGAGTGAACATCAGGGGCGGACAACTGTCAGCATTTATCTGACAGATGTATCTCTCTTCTATGAAGCCCTCCCTCGTTACACCGGATAAATTACATCGATTTAAGCATCATGTTTCCGGGTCATCCAGTTGAAATCAGAAAGGGGTGTGTGAGACAACATCTCTGTGAGGCCCCAACTGTCTGAGAGGCCCCAACTGTCCAAGAGGCAGCATCCAAGAAATGATTTCAGCTTCAACATGTTAATTAGATGAAGTCTTGAGAAACTCATTTACTGAACATCTGATACAAACATAAATGAAGCAATAAACAGAGATAGATTGAAAGAAAGGAACATGGGAACACAACAAACATCTCGAAAATCAACTTACAACCGCTGAGATGGGAATGTATAAAAGAAATGGGCGTATCTCATGAATACAGACACAAACAAGGAAGTTCTAAATTAGATAAGAATCAAGACAGAAATGTTGAAAAAAATCAAACAAAGAGAAATCAAATAGTATGAACAAATAAAATATACATGACACATGACAGATGACACATGATACATGACACTGCTAGAAAAAAAGCAAAGAAAAAGAAAAACAGTAGAAATAACGCTAGGAGGTCTCTGTGACTTAGCGGTTAGTTGCTCGTTTCTCGTGTCAACTGTACCGAGTTCGCTACCTCGTGGAGCCATCTCGATATTTTTTCCAGAGATCCCTGATCTCAGTATAGGTGAGATCGAGTTCCTAGTCCTATCGGAGACGGACGACAAAACGCAGGCCCCGTGTTCAATTTGAGCACGTAAAAGAACCTATGACAGTTCAAATTCCAGAAGAACAGGCTGGAAAGCCGCTGCCCAGCTATAATCCTTTAAAAAGGTTAAAAATAAAAATTCCTACAAAAATATCTGCACCATCTTCAAAATTACATCAGGGACCCTCGCATGTGCTACGAAACTCGTGCACTACCGCTGAGATCGTCCTATGTAAGAAAGAGATCGGAGCACACATGGTTTACACACAGAAGTGCAATGATGATGGTGCTATCAATCAATCATTCAGTCGATAACGTTACGGTAACAGAAAACAACGTTAGAAGATATGAAGGAAACAATGAATTCAGTTGATATAATATAATATAATATAATATAATATAATATAATATGATATAATATAATATAATATAATATAATATAATATAATATAATATAATATAATATAATATAATATAATATAATATAATATAATATAATATAATATAATATAATATAATATAATATAATATAATATAATATAATATAATATAATATAATATAATATAATATAATATAATATAATATAATATAATATAATATAATATAATATAATATAATATAATATAATATAATATAATATAATATAATATAATATAATATAATATAATATAATATAATATAATATAATATAATATAATATAATATAATATAATATAATATAATATAATATAATATAATATAATATAATATAATATAATATAATATAATATAATATAATATAATATAATATAATATAATATAATATAATATAATATATACAGATAAGCAATGGAGATGGAATTAAAGAAATAAGTGAGGGAGAATATAGCAGAAATTACAGGAAAGTAAGAAAGTATCTGTTCAACGTTACAACAAGAACAAGAATTACAATATCATATCGACACCTTATATTATAACTGTAACAAATATGATCTTATATTATAACTGTAACAAATATGACCTTATATTATAACTGTAACAAATATGACCTTATATTATAACTGTAACAAATATGATCTTATATTATAACTGTAACAAATATGATCTTATATTATAACTGTAACAAATATGATCTTATATTATAACTGTAACAAATATGATCTTATATTATAACTGTAACAAATATGAAATGAACATAAACATAGCCAAAACTGAGGTCATGAATGTAGAAAGGAAACATAATACACTAAACATCAACATCAATGGCAATACAATAGAGCAAGTACAGGAATTCAAGTACCTAGGAAGCATATTTACAGAGGATGGAAGACTTGACAGAGAGATAGAAACTAGAGTCCAGAAAGCAAATGCAATAACCGACCAACTAGCGCCACTACTTAGACATCCAAACATCTCACTGACAGCTAAACAACAGTTGATCAACAGCATCTTCATACCCACTCTATGTTATCAATGTCAAACATGGACAATGAATAAGAAACATACACAGAAAATAGCAACATGCGAAATGAGATTTCTCCGCAAAGTCACCAACAACACAAGAATCGACAGAGTAACAAATACCAACATCAGAGAAAAGGTTGGAACAAGACCGTGCTTGAATTATTTAACGAAACAGAGAATGAAGTGGTTTGGCCACTAAGTAAGAATGCGAACAGACCAAACTGCCTATGAAGCTTTCACAACAGAATATCAGGAAGGAAGGCGAGAGGAAGACCGAGGAAAAGGTGGATAGATAACGTAGTTGAATTCTGCCAGGGGACTAAGGCAACTAACACACAAGTCACCAGAGAAGCGCAAGACAAATACATAAAACAACGACACTGGGTTAACAACCAGGTAACAGTGTACTGACAAAAGAAGAAGAAGAAGAAGATACGTTACATAGGACATGCAAGTAATTTCCTCATACCGCTCTATCCTGGACAAATCATTCCATCTATTCTTTGGAATTGAGTCTGATATTTCTCACATTTGTCAGCAAAGTTAATTTTAGGGTCTTCTATTTTCTTGAACCATTGGTTTCCCATTTGAATGCCTGCTTTGTTATTCTTTGATCATTTCTTCTCAGATTATGCTCAACATATCACCATCTTCTCTTTCTTGTACCAGTTGTTATTAGTGGTTGACCAGACATTTCTTCTCAGATTATGCTCAACATATCACCATCTTCTCTTTCTTGTAGCAGTTGTTACTAGTGGTTGACCAGACATTTCTCTGATTTCATCATTACCTCTTCTGAATTCGTACCATTTTATGTTCACTATTTTTCTTGGACATTTATATGTTTATATTTAAATACATTCGACTTACTTAATAATCTTTTGTCATTCTCCAACTCTCGCTAGTATATGTTAGGATTGAGACAATATTGGAAGTGACTGCATTCTCCAACTCTCGCTAGTATATGTTAGGATTGAGACAATATTGGAAGTGACTGCATTCTCCAACTCTCGCTAGTATATGTTAGGATTGAGATAACATTGGAAGTGATTGTATTCTCCAACTCTCGCTAGTATATGTTAGGATTGAGACAATATTGGAAGTGACTGCATTCTCCAACTCTGGCTAGAATATGTTAGGATTGAGACAATATTGGAAGTGACTGCATTCTCCAACTCTCGCTAGAATATGTTAGGATTGAGACAACATTGGAAGTGACTGCATTCTCCAACTCTCGCTAGAATATGTTAGGATTGAGACAACATTGGAAGTGACTGCATTCTCCAACTCTCGCTAGAATATGTTAGGATTGAGACAACATTGGAAGTGACTGCATTCTCCAACTCTCGCTAGAATATGTTAGGATTAAGACAACATTAGCAGTGACTGTATTCTCCAACTCTCGCTAGTATATGTTAGGATTAAGACAACATTAGAAGTGACTGCATTCTCCAACTCTCGTTAGTATATGTTAGGATTGAGACAACATTGGAAGTGACTGCATTCTCCAACTCTCGCTAGTATATGTTAGGATTGAGTGACATTAGAAGTGAGTAATATTGAAATTGAACATTCTTAATTTAATTTTAAAACTATATAACTTGCAGTTCCATATTTTATTTAGACTTCTCAAAGCTGATGTTGTTTTATTATTTTGTCGGCACGTGCGTTTAATGAAAGCAAAGGTTCCTAAAGTCTAAACCGAATAAAAGTTGACCAGCCCCCTAGGTATATCAAACATTATTTACTATACAATAAATCAAATATCTGCACGTTACACATTATTTTTTATGGGGCCTGGCACCACTGGCCCTTATTGACGAGCCGCCACTGACTACTACTAAATGATATAAAAGGACTTATTAGTAACGAGCTGAAAAACTCAATAAGAGAGAGAGAAAAGTAGACAGATAAAAAAAAAAAACTTTGCTGTAAAGACATTACAAAATGTGATCACCTAATTTGTCAAAAGTTCCATTTTATGAGAGATGACAGATAATAAATGTCAGATATAACATATGAAAATATAGTAATAGTTAGAGCAGCCAATGTAAGACTGTATGATAAGTATGGAAACAAATGCTGAAAAAATCTGCACACTTCCTGTGCTATATGTGTCATCTTCGTCAATACACCTCCACCCCTTCCCAGGTCATTCTGCTCCATACTAGAACCAGGTTGCGTCATTCTAACTTCGTTGCACTAACAAAAATGGTTGCATAAATGCATTTTAAAATGTACTTGGTTTTTAATAGTTTTTTTAAGCGGAAGTGTGAGAACAAAAGTGAGACAACTAGACCTGGCGTGGATGTAACATTTGATACTAGTGATTGCACGCATGTTACTGACGTACGGAGATAACTGACGTACACATTCCACATCTGTACCGCGACAAACTTAACTTACAATTGACGTGTACGTTCACTTTTGTTTAATGAAGATTTTTTGGGGGGCAACATTCTCAATATTATCTTTTGCAGATATTTTTATAAGTTGAATTTAATTTTTCCACGTCATTTCAACTTGATGTCATGGGTCGGAATGTCTGATCTTATGGTTCATAGAACTATGTTGACAAGAGCCATGTGCTTCACCTTGATGTCGTGGGTCGGCATGTCTGTTTTTGTCGTTCATAGAGCTATGTCAACAGGAGCCATGTGCTTCACCTTGATATCGTGGGTCGACATGTCTGTTTTTGTCGTTCATAGAGCTATGTCAACAGGAGCCATGTGCTACACCTTGATATCATGGGTCGACATGTCTGTTTTTGTCGTTCATATAGCTATGTCAACAGGAGCCATGTGCTTCACCTTGACATCGTGGGTCGACATGTCTGTTTTTGTCGTTCATATAGCTATGTCAACAGGAGCCATGTGCTACACCTTGATGTCATGGCTCGGCATGTCTATTGTTGTCGTTCATAGAGCTATGTCAACAGGAGCCATGTGCTACACCTTGATGTCATGGCTCGGCATGTCTATTGTTGTCATTCATAGAGCTATGTCAACAGGAGCCATGTGCTACACCTTGATGTCATGGCTCGGCATGTCTATTGTTGTCGTTCATAGAGCTATGTCAACAGGAGCCATGTGCTACACCTTGATGTCATGGCTCGGCATGTCTAATGTTGTCGTTCATATAGCTATGTCAACAGGAGCCATGTGCTACACCTTGATGTCATGGCTCGGCATGTCTATTGTTGTCATTCATAGAGCTATGTCAACAGGAGCCATGTGCTACACCTTGATGTCATGGCTCGGCATGTCTATTGTTGTCGTTCATATAGCTATGTCAACAGGAGCCATGTGCTACACCTTGATATCATGGGTCGACATGTCTATTGTTGTCGTTCATAGAGCTATGTCAACAGGAGCCATGTGCTACACCTTGATATCATGGGTCGACATGTCTGTTTTTGTCGTTCATATAGCTATGTCAACAGGAGTCATGTACTTCACCTTGATGTCATGGCTCGGCATGTCTATTGTTGTCGTTCATAGAGCTATGTCAACAGGAGCCATGTGCTACACCTTGATATCGTGGGTCGGCATGTCTGCGCTTTTACAAAATAACTCCTTGTTCTCATCTTACAATAAATTTAAAGCAATTTTGAATGATGTATGCATGTCTGTTATATGTGTATACATGTGTGTATGTATGATATTGTCTCGTCTCAAATATACAAGCACAATAAGCTTATAGCGTGTGTTTGTACAGACACTGTTCGATCGAACCTTACCTTGTTATGTTATGTTATGTTATGCGATCGACGTCATGGCACATTGGACATTCCCATTCGTGCCCTATGTGCCGCCTTTGGCACGAAAGGAACAAACTAACTAACTAACTATTCGTGCTCTGTCCTCCGTTGCAGCAGCCATCCCAAAGTCCATTTTCTCACAGTACCCATGAGAAGTTGATTACTATATCTTCTCTCTCTACCACGAAGACGACACTGTCTGGCATGTCCAAACTTAACGCCTAATTCTCGAACTCGTTCCAGTGTCTGAGACCCGCCCATGTCCCACAATTGAGAGCGTACCGCATTGATGATATCGGCTCTGTCCATGCTTCTGCCCACTTGAGTCGGGGCACTGTTTGCAAGAGAGTCAGCACGCTCGTTACCCCACACTCCAGCATGTCCAGGCGTGTACAGCCAAGTCTTACCTGATTATTCTGTGTCTAGCTAAAACGAAGCGTTTGTGAAAGACACTTCTCAGTAAAGCCATTTTGTTGAATGGCTCGCTGGTTGTGTTTGTAAGGACGCTCGTATTGCTATGCTAGACAATTGGTGTCGTAAGAAATATTGCTATGCTAGGCAATTGGTGTCGTAAGAAATATTGCTATGCTAGGCAATTGGTGTAGTAAGAAATATTGCTATGCTAGGCAAGTGGTGTCGTAAGAAATATGTATGCTAGGCAAGTGGTGTCGTAAGAGATAAGGGTAAGTTATTCAAAGCTCATAATACTTATACACTGTCTATTTATTGATTATATTCTTTGTATTTGTTGCTTCTCCTAGGGCTCTTACCAACAACTCCGTGTTCTCATCAAATAAAAACAGACAACTTGTCATCTATAGCATCAAAAGTTGGGATGCAAATAAGCTATGAAAAAAACAAATATAATGAAGACACCTATGGCAAGTAATGCAGATATCACCCTGGAATCTAAAATGATAAAAGTAACAGAACAGTTCATTTATTTAGGTAGTAATTTTGATTGCACGTGGAATTTTAAAAAGAAATTATGATACGAATTGGCAAAGCAACATCAGCTTTTAAAAGTTAAATAAAATATGGAACTGCAGGTTATGTAGTTTTAAAACTAAATTACGAATTTCCAATTCAAATGTTGTATCAATCCTAACATATGCCAGCGAGAGTTGGAAAATTACTAAAGATATAGAAAGCAAGTCAAATGAATTTGAAAATAGATGTCTGCGAAAAATAATGAATATAAAATGGAACGAATTCAGGAGAAGTGATGAAATCAGAAAAATGCCCGGTCAATCACTAGTAACAACTTTTATAAGAAAGAGAAGATGGAGATATGTTGGACACACCTTGAGGAAAAATGATCAACGAATATCAAAGCAGGCATTGAAGTGGGATGCAAAGGGTTCAAGAAAGGGGTACGACCTAATGAGACCCTGAAACGAACTTTGCTGAGAGAGGCAAGAAATATCGGTCTCAGTTCCATGGAAGAGATTGAGCGAGATGCCCAGGATAGAGCGGTATGGAGAAATTACTTGCAGACCCTATGTAACGTATAACGGTACAAGAGGGATATATTTATACCATGAAAGAAAGAAAATGATTATTTAATCTTCACTTGACAAGGTCACATGTAACCTTGTACGAGTCAGGACATGAAGATCAACTTAATGTTAATCTGACCAGAGAGAAGAAACGTTACTCAGTTTGGAAATTTCAATGCCCAAGAATTGTTGATACGATAAGATTTCATAGTATACAGTGACGGCTCGTGCTCATTTTTGTTGGTGGGGCCAGACACAAATTTTCGGAAAAATCATAGTTTTTGGTAAGGTTATATATTAATTTATAAAATAATAAATACATGTTACACATTATTTTTGGTGGGGCCCGGCCCCACTGGCCCTTAATGACGAACCACCACTGATAGTACATATTTTCTACTTAGACTTTCAAGATTTCCGAGTACATTTTTTCTAGTTAGACTTTCAAGATTTCCTAGTACACACTTGCATACAGAATTCAAAGGCAACTAACGCAAAGTTTATACACTGGCAAATAGACGCAAACACTTTTAAAAAACAAACTATTTATGAAAATATGAGTGTCCGTATTTTCTTGATCACGGAGATGATGATTGAGGATGTAACTGCTGGTTTGAATATGACGACTGTAGAGCAGGGACATTTGACCTATGAGAGAAATTCTGAAGGATTGTTAGTGTCGCAAGGTTCTGATCAGGGCAAGCTATTTGATGATGATTTTCTTGATATAAATAATACTACAACACTTTCATAGATACATTGATGTTTTTAAGGTGCATGTCACAATTGAAAATTTTTTCATTTTTTTAAATTTCAATTTAACCTGTCTTGACATTTATTTGTAGACAACATCACTCTATCAACTGATGTAGACAACAGTACTGTATCAACTGATGTAGACAACAGTACTGTATCAACTGATGTAGACAACATCACTACATCAAATGATGTAGACAACAGTACTGCATCAACTGATGTAGACAACATCACTGCATCAACTGATGTAGACAACATCACTGCATCAACTGATGTAGACAACAGTACTGCATCAACTGATGTAGACAACAGTACTGCATCAACTGATGTAGACAACAGTACTGCATCAACTGATGTAGACAACATCACTGCATCAACTGATGTAGACAACATCACTGCATCAAATGATGTAGACAACATCACTGCATCAAATGATGTAGACAACAGTACTGCATCAACTGATGTAGACAACAGTACTGCATCAACTGATGTAGACAACATCACTGCATCAACTGATGTAGACAACATCACTGCATCAACTGATGTAGACAACAGTACTGCATCAACTGATGTAGACAACATCACTGCATCAACTGATGTAGACAACAGTACTGCATCAAATGATCAAAGCACATTTTAATATAATTAATCTTTATACTTGTTTATCTTGTACTGTTTATGTATAAATGTGTTTCTTGTTGGTTTTTGACGGTACTATATTTTATGTAGTAGACGGGACGGTCTACTAGAGGTAGGAACAGTATTATATTTTGTGTAGTAGACGGGACGGTCTACTAGAGGTAGGAACGGTAATATATTTTGTGTAGTAGACGGGACGGTCTACTAGAGGTAGGAACAGTATTATATTTTGTGTAGTAGATGGGACGGTCTACTAGAGGTAGGAACGGTACTATATTTTGTGTAGTAGACGGGACGGTCTACTAGAGGAAGGAACAGTACTATATTTTGTGCAGTAGATGGGACGGTCTACTAGAGGTAGGAACGGGACGGTCTACTAGAGGTAGGAAAGGTACTATATTTTGTGTAGTAGACGGGACGGTCTACTAGAGGAAGGAAGTGATTATGTTTCTATCCATTGTCTTGCTGTTGTATTTCGTAATCTCTGGAGAAGGATTTGAACTCGGATTATGTGGATTGTAGCCCCTGAAAGTGCTAAGACTGAATACTCCATTACGGATCAGGAGAACAGCTTGTAATCCTTCCACACAACACCACAGGATCATATTAGTCAACAGAGCGAGACGTTATCCTGGCGACTATGATGAATTGCAAATTAAGAGGATTTCAGTTCACTGATAGAAGCCAGTGGCAGCCAGAGAGCTGTTTAACTGTGGTGACCTACTTATCTTTAGCTGTTGTATTGTCACTGTAACTTTGGTCTTGAAATATCATTACACAAGAGATTAACATTGAGTACACTAAAGTCAAATATCGATTTTATTTAAAACTCAAACATCGATTTAATCTCTCTCTCTCTCTCTCTCTCTCTCTCTCTCTATCATGTAACGCCACTGAAGCTTTAAAAGATATGTCGTTACTGACTGTAGTACCGTTTTTAGGGCGGTGTAGGACATGTGGGACGTGAGCAGGAGACATTTAATGGCCGCATAACTAGTGCAGTTGCGGCGAAGCTGTTCAGGTTAGGATTTGTCATTTATGCCCACAACAGAAAAATATCCTTGGCCTTGCTGTGAATGAAACATGGGTCTCCTGCATTAGAGCCACGTTCTAATCTATTCAACCACACGCTCTTCTTCACTGACGCTTTTGACAGTAACAAATGTACGCCATTCTTGTCTATTCTTGGCTCTCCTCTGTATTGTGTTCCAGCTATGTCTTGTCTATTATTGGCTCTCCTCTGTATTGTGTTCCAGCTATGTCTTGTCTATTCTTGGCTCTCCTCTGTATTGTGTTCCAGCTATGTCTTGTCTATTATTGGCTCTCCTCTGTATTGTGTTCCAGCTATGTCTTGTCTATTCTTGGCTCTCCTCTGTATTGTGTTCCAGCTATGTCTTGTCTATTATTGGCTCTCCTCTGTATTGTGTTCCAGCTATGTCTTGTCTATTATTGGCTCTCCTCTGTATTGTGTTCCAGCTATGTCTTGTCTATTCTTGGCTCTCCTCTTTATTGTGTTCCAGCTATTATTCATTGCACTTCGAAGAAGAAGGATGTGGGCCACATTCGTTTCACTTGATCTACATACAAGTCAAATCAAATGTTTTCTTATGTTACCGTATTACAGTAGAGCCGCTGTAGCGTAGTTGTTAGTGAACTCGCTTCGCAAGACTGGTGGTCTGGGTTCAGCTCCCTCAATGCGCATGGAATTTTTCCCGACCGCGACGGCTCTCAGGTCGACCCAACCTCAACTGGGTACCAGACATGCTCTGGGAAAGTAAAGGCGGCCGGCGTGATGCTGACCACATCACCCATCGTGTGCCGACGGTCAATGAAAAATACAGGCCTAACATTGTATTGACCTATATACCACGAGGTATGAAAGGGTTCCTTTACTTTTTTTTTTTTACCGTATTACAGTGGACGGTACCATCTGCAACTATTAAACTCACTGCCTTGAGGAGGGGACTCGGGAGAGCTAAAGGCTAGGAGAGTAAACCCTAATAGAAAATCCCCACTGCCCTGTGGGTCAGCACGGTTATGCAGAGGGCTTGATGAGTAAACCTTGACCACACATCCGGAAGGAGGGACCCTGAGGCAGTTGATGGTTATATGTGTATTCATTCCATCTTCTGACATCCCCTGCAAACCCTGCTTGATTCCAAACTTATGGACTTTGTCTTTCCTTTGGATTAAACAGTAGGGAAGAGAGGTGGTTTGTGCAAAATGGGCAAGGCACATTCCCCATATCAGCTGCCCAGGCTAGGCACATTCCTCATATCAGCTGCCCAGGCTAGGCACATTCCTCATATCAGCTGCCCAGGCTAGGCACATTCCTCATATCAGCTGCCCAGCCTAGGCACATTCCCCATATCAGCTGCCCAGGCTAGGCACAAATAAAGAGGAGACTTTATCCTTGCTTTCAGCTGCCCAGGCTAGGCACAAATAAAGAGGAGACTTTATCCTTGCTTTCAGCTGCCCAGGCTAGGCACAAATAAAGAGGAGACTTTATCCTTGCTTTCAGCTGCCCAGGCTAGGCACAAATAAAGAGGAGACTTTATCCTTGCTTTCAGCTGCCCAGGCTAGGCACAAATAAAGAGGAGACTTTATCCTTGCTTTCAGCTCTGACACAACCCGGAAAGAAACAGTATATTGACTGTCTGTAAAGACGAAAAAGGCCATGTACATACAATGATCAGTTTTGTAAAGACTTTTTCTGTTATCAGGTGTGTTAGGTCACAGCCAATTCGAATATTGGGCCACATAACTGACCAGAGCAACTCTGACCTAATGTTCAGTTGGGGGGCTGACTTTTATATATATTTGATTAAACACTGCAATCTTTTTAGCAAATTTACTCAATTCTGTGAGTCTATGGATATTTATAGATGAATAATATTAATAATACTGATATTCATTACTGTTAAACTTAACTTGTTACATAATATAACCTTGATTTAGCATGTTATGTTGATTTTAAAATGAATTCATCTTTATACAACAATTTTGGAATGTGAGGTCACGCGACGGTAGTGATCTTATTTCCTAGAATTTTTCAAGTTATTTGTAGGTCAACATTGACGGATTTTATTAAGTTATTTGTAAGTCAACATTGACGGATTTTATTAAGTTATTTGTAAGTCAACATTTACGGATTTATTAAGTTATTTGTAAGTCAACATTGACGGATTTTATTAAGTTAT